>JASDQU010109064.1:181294-193449 GCA_032191745.1 Picea mariana | reverse complement strand
ACATGTTACCTTTTCCACCTTCATATGAAGAATTCTCCCATTCAAAAATTTACAACCAAAATCGACATCCACCCTAGCTTCATAGTTAAGTCTTACCAGGGGGTCATCCACCTCTAATTCCAAACTGCATTTGCACCCAATTCTAGAGCCTGAACTCTCCATTATCCCATAGAGCAGATGATGTTTCCAACCAAGGCATTCAATAACTAGAGCATTGTTAATTTATCGCATGTTTTGAAGGTTGAGAGTTATCCTCGATACTCCCATTCCAATGAAAATGAGTTGATGTGATAATTGTTGGTTCATGTGAAAGTTTAATGATTATTTATGCGCCAAACCATTTTGACCTTAGAGGATAATACAACTTAAATGTCCCCCATTTTTCATATAGTCACACATACTTAGTTCAATGGATTTTTTTATCCCACAAATCTACAGGATTCAATTCCCACTTCACATGATAATATGAATATTTGAAGAAGGATATTGCCTCATTTTTTATTAGGGTGATGGTAACTTTGTTTTGCTATCCAATGGTGTAGTTTTTCCTAGCATTGATTTGATAAACACCATTGATCCCCTATGAATATCAATGCCTTAACCTTAGCTTCTTTGGAAAAAATGATGCCATGCAAGAGTGAATATTGATGACCCACCAGGTCATAATACCCACATGTGCAAAATTATGATAAACTCTACTAGCACCCAATCCTTCCTTCCTGATTACTCTAAAAATCCTTTACAACGGTTCTAAATCCTCAAACCAAAACAATGTCTCTGGTGCTTATTAAGTTCATAGGAACTTCATACTTTCGATACCATGATCTCGTTGTCAAAATAAGACCATCACAAATTCAAATTTTCATAGTTTTACTTACTCTGTCAGCTTCATTGTAAACTCGGGTTATTCATCTCCTTTCAACATTTGTGCTCGGTCCACACATGACCACGTGCTATAACTAGGTTCTTATTCACTTGAGTAATTATCTTTGGTTCTCCTTCTCCAGATAACCATGGGTTATGACCACGGACTAAATTTATTATTGGTTCAGGTGTCTCTTACCAATGACAAACATACATACAAATGAGTCAAAACTTGCGAAAGTATCAATCCAATATGACGTCACCACTATAGTGGAACCTTGAACTCGTAGAATATTGTCCTTAAACCATGTGTCACTTCCTATGTGATCTTCATACACCAGGTAAATGTAGCATCGGTGTCAGTATACCAACATTCTTACTTATGCTTTTATTCATGCTTTTAACTTACCGATTCAATGGCGGAACCCTATTCTGGAACTATGACCACTAGAGTACCAGGACTCTGGGATGATAGGGTCATCGGTGCCAACCCTTTCACACTTCTTACCATCTACATTTCTGATCTGGTATCCACTACTAGAAATTTCGGGGCACTAGGATATTGGGGTACCAACACTACCTTTTCCTTGGTTTAATAATTCGTTGGGACCAATAGGTCAATATAATTTCAACTGTTGATTTGGTGGAATCCCGTATCAAATATCCACCGTATAATTCTTCAACACTTATAAATGTTTCGTTGTGGGGACCACTCACAAAACCATTAATCAAAACCTTGCTATCGAGTTGTCAACACCTTAGAACTTTTACAATCATTTTGGCAAATTCATTGAATCTCCAATATACAATATGTCGGGTCTATTCGTACTGGATGTATCGGTCTTAATAGTTGCTAACACAATGGAATCATTGATGGGATATATTCGAGTACTAATAGGAGTCGTCGACCTAGATAGAATTCAATCTACAATCAATCAGGGTCGTCAATCTTCTACATAGTTATATAACTGAATTTACTCATTCACGATATTGCGTTAAATCTAGATCATCGTTGATCCTTTCATGATCAATGGTGGATCACTATCTTCACAGAATACCTCACTCTCCTCTAGTTAGATTCAATGGCATGAATATCATGGTAAAATGATGGTCATGACTTGATATCAGGTTGATCTGATGGTCATTGTTCCTCACTATTTGTTAACCAATTTAAACCTCTAACTCGAACCCGATCTGTATTATGTCAACTTCATCGATCCTTTCCAGTCTGAGTTGAGGTTCTAACTAAAACCCTGAAACCTGCACAAACAACTCTAGAAGATATTCTCACAATAACAAAAACTCGATCTGGACTATCACAATATTAATTACTCAATATATTGTTAGAAATGAAGAGAAACAATAACACTGTTAAAATAGAGATTCATTCATCACAACAACACAAGGAAGGTATAGAAATTGCAGTTCCATTCAAACAATTATATACACAATACCTCCACACTCTATTTTGTAATCTAATTTACAGAAAACAAGGCCTTCTCGTGATTTTCTATCTCAACTTGATTTTATATTTTTTTGGCATTGAATTTGCCTTTAGACCAAACTTGGCCTCCTTCACTCACACATTCTCTAACCCTCTTTGAATCTCAATTCCCGTAGACTTATATTTTAATCATGGAATCTAAACTTCCAACCCAACAAAACAATTCCTAAGAATTTGGAACTAATTACAATATTTGCACTTTGACTCTACACAATTGATGTGGATCCAATTGATTGAATCCTCCATACTTAGAAAAATCCATCTAACCCAACTAATTAGCTCAATTAATCCATTTACATAATAAACAAGAAAACAACCCTTTTTCTTTCTAACAACTCTATTCTTCTAGAATACAATTACAAACTTAGGAAAACATAATCAAAACCATTCAGGGAACCCAATCCCTTTAGAAAATTTCAAATACCCCTTAGGTCTGTTCAACAAGGTTGTTTTAGGAGGTAAAATGCTAAAATGCTCCTGCATCAGACTCCCAAGGTTAAATATTTCCATGATCTCCTGATCATTAGTCTCCATTTTTTTAAGTTCTCTTGGATCCCAAATTTTATGTTGTTGTTCACTTGCCTTGTTGTTGCATTGTTGCTTCCTGCAACCTTCCAGGATCCCAAACTCTACTTTGTTGTTTTGTAAACTCCTTACTTCTTTCAGTAGATTGTACTTGCATGTTCTTCTTCTTCTTCTTCTTCTTCTTCTTCTTCTTCTTCTTCTTCTTCGGGTATTTCCACTTGGAAATATTCGTCAAATGCTTCCATAACTCATTCAATTTAATGTCTAGTCTTGCCTCTTGTTGGTACACATCATTGTTGCAATTTGTCTGCTACAAATTTCCACATAAATTTTGTATGGCTGCCATCTTTTTGTCTTCACACCTCTTTCTATCCTAAAATTCTTTAAAACACTTCTCACTAAATAAAACTTTATGCAACCAATATTGCATATATCTAAGTTGCATGCTCAGTCTACATGATTGCTTAAAAATAAATTGTGTTTGGATTCTATTAAAATGACATATTTTCAGTAAACACTATATACCTTTCTGCAAAGACTTCTCCATGATCATACACCAACAATCTTCAGCACCATCATCATCCTTCACTTTAATTTCTTCTTTATCAATTTCCATACTTGCATCACTATATTCTTTCATGACCCATTCCAAGATTCCATGTACTTCATTAATTGAATTATTTCCAAGCCAATTCATCGTTCTTTTCATATCTCCATCCTCCTTGTTATCTTCAACAACACCCGCATTCTTTGAACATGCATGATCTCCCTTTTCATTGCTTTTATGAGACATTGATGTCTCTACCTCTGATACGACATATTTATAGATATGTCTCTCCTCTATTCTCTCAAAATGAAAATATTCATCTTCCTCATCCTTTATGACATATTTAAGTGGATGCATAGCTTTATAACTCGCATAATATGTACAACCTACAATCACACACAATTTATTAGTTTTAAAACATGAGACTCTTGAATCACTTTATATTCTTCTAGAATCCTTTCTTTATGTTGGAATGAACTTTCCAAGATCTCTATGAGGTCTTCACTCTAAACCTCATCTTCCTCTCCAAGCATTACTCCCTTCTCTGGTTCAAAAAAGTAAATTGTTGGTCCTGCTTCCAAGGAATTTATGTACTCATCTTATCTGAGTTCTTCTTCTCTGATCTAAGTATCCAATCTGTGCTTCAATTTCACCTGCAACATATGCCATTTCACCTTTCTCTTCCTCAATACCCATCAATATCTCTAATCTTCATCACCTTCTTGTAGTAGCTTCATTAATATACTAATTTTTTCCTTCAACTCAACATATTCCCTATCAAATTCTTCTTGATTCATCTACTCTCTTCCAATTGTTCTAGAATTATCTTTCCTCTTGATATGTCTCCTCTTTGAACCCCTGACATGACTATCAGTAGTCATCCCCATTTATTCCCTTTGTGATCTTCTCCTTTCCCACTGTGAGCTACATCAAGCCTTTTCATTCTATAGAAATTCTCCTTACTTTTCCACTCAATGCCTCATCAAGCTTTCCTCATGAGCTTGACCTCTTGGTATCCTTTTGGTTCTCTCATATGGAACTTTTAGATAATCCTCTAATCCTCAGCTTCAAAATTTGTAGGCTTCTACACTCCACTCACTTCCTTTTGAGAACTATACTAGTTCTCTTCTCTTCAAAAAATTATCACAACTTCTCTTTGTTGTGCGGTTCCTTCTACCACAAGATTTATCTCCACCTATTGTTACCTGCAGTCACAAATTCTTCTTAAACAAATTTATTTCAAATCATAACTTCATTACCTGCAAGATCTATTCCAATATTTTATCTTCTCAACATCTCTTCTTAATTATGTTCCTTGGATGGAATGGCCTCAATTCTATAACCATCCACTAAGGCAATTATATATCCAATTTTGTTTTCTTCCTATCTACAAAATATGATTCTTCAATTTCAGAGAAAAATTGCGCTCTGATACCAAAAAATGATGACCCACCAGGTCGTAATACCCACAGGTGAAGAATTCTAATAAACTTTGGTAGTGCCCAGTCCTTCCTGGTTACTCTAAAAATCCTTTACAGTGGTTCTAAATGCTTTAACCAAAATAGTTCGCTTGCTCTGGTGCTTATGAAGTTCATAGTAACTTCATACTGTCAAAACCATTATCTCATTGTTAAAGCCAAACTGTCACAAATTTAAATTTTCAGAGTTTTACTTATAATGTCACCTTCATTGTAAGCTCAAGTTATTCGGCTCCTTTCAAAATTCACGCCCAATCCACACATGACCACGTACTATAACCAGGTGCTTATTCACTTGATCACTTATCATTGTCAAAGTATTGATCTGATATGATGTCACCACTATAGTGGAACCTTGACCTCATGAAATATTGTCCTTAAGTCACATGTCACTTCATGTGCGGTCTTCATACGTCAGGGTGATGTAGTACCATTGTTAGTATACCGTACTTCTTAATTATGCTTGTAGTCATGCTTTTAACTTACCGATTTGGTGGCAGAACCATGTTCTATCACTATGACCACTGGAGTACCGGGACACTGATATGTTGAGGTCACTGGTACCAACCCTTTCACACTATTTATCATCTACACTTCCAATCAAGTATGCACTACCATAAATGTTGGGGTATAGATACTACCTTTTTCTTGGTTTGATAATTCACTGGGACCGATAGGTTGATAGAATTTTTATCGTTGATCTAGTGGAATCCTGGATCAAATATCCACCATAGAATTCTTCAACACTTATAAATGTTTGGTTGTGGGGACCACTCACTGAACCATTAACCAGAACCTTGCTATCAGGTTGTCGGAACCTTAGAAATTTTACAATCGTTTTGGAAAATGAAATAGATCTTGGTATTCAATATGTTGGGGCTATCAGTACTGGGCGTATCGGTCTTAACAATTGCTAACGCAACAGAATCATCGATGGGAGATATGTATGTACTAACAGGAGTTGTTGAACTCGACAGAATTAGATCTACAATCAATCAAGATCATCAATTTTCTACATAGATAGATAAATTTATTTACTCCTTCATGATATTTTTTTCCAGGTAGATATTGGTGGCTACCCACCTATTCCATCTGGCTCCTCTTGACAGTTTTTAGTTTAGCACGTTCTTTTGTACTTCTTTGTAATTGTGGATTCTACACTTTAGGGGTTTTCTGAGGCCCTACACATCTTCCAGGTGGATACTAGTGGCCTCCCACTTAATCCAAATGGATTATTTTGTATTTTTTCATGTCATCACATCTGGTTGTACTTCAAGGGCCATTTTAGGGCCCTAAACAGTGTTTTTTTCTCTCTCCATAGTCCAACTATAGATAGAGTTAGAGTTTGATAGTGTAATGTGTATTTCTCAAAAATACCTTTCCAACAGGCTGTCACGCGCCTAAAACAGAGGTCGTATGCAAAAGTTACGACCCAAGGAAGTTGAGATACCAACTTACCCATAGGGGCCCACATAACTTTTGGTGTTTCATCTCCTAGGGTTAGGTTTTTGGATGTCTAGGGTTTTGGAATTAATGAGTAATGTTAAAAATGTCTCTATATCCTCATTGTAATCATTATGCTCATATGGATGCACGTAGAAGCCACATATCTTCTCTGAGATAGTTACCACCATTCGAGCAAGTGTTTCAGTTATGCAATTTTACAGTTTCGACCTATTTCATTTATTCAATAGAAGATATTGTTCGTTGGATATCTATGTTGCTCTTCATATATCTGTTTTTATTGTATTCATTCTATTAATAAGTTCGTTCCGCTCCTAAATATGGATCAATGGCATCAAAGCAGTCTTCTCTTCATTTATTTTTCTTCGTCCATGTCCCCGACAAGATATGGGTACAAGAATTTGGGACTCGAACCAATCGAGCCATTGAAACATTGGTCACGCTATGTCCTAAAACAACCCATGGGAGACGAAAAGAAAGATGATGGAGTGGGAGATACTTTTAAAATGTTATTCGAGGAAGCCCTTGCACGACAAAGGAATGAAATGATGGAAACTTTGTGCAGATCCTTCGGTAGTTGCCCACAGGAGAAGCATCTTCATCAAGCAGCCATGCAACCCCCTTCAAGGTATAAGTAAATTTTGGCATTCCATTATTTGAAGAACTGATAGATGAGGATGTTGTAGATAAATGGTTGAATCTACTTGAAGGGTATTTTTCGGTCCACAGTTTTTCTGATAGGGAAAAGATTACTTTTGCACTCCTCAAGGCCATCCCCCATGTTAAGGACTGGTGGGACACTTACTCTGATAAAAAGGGCCATATAGGAATCTGCATAATTGTGGTTTCCCCTACATGGTATTCCTTCTAGGATGCCATTAAATAACAATACTATCCTACTGGAAGCTATGAGGACCACTACACTAGATGGACCACCCTGCGTCAAGAAAGGGACCAAACAGTACCAGATTTCACCAATATTTTCCATACCCTCCGCACCAAGTTGAGTATCAAAGACTATGAGCGACATCTGGTGCTCAAATACTGTGATTGTTTGCAAAGATACATTCAAACATAAATGGAGTTTCTAGACATCGCCTCATTGTGTATGGATTATAGATATGTTGTCAAGATCGAGCAGAACTTTAAGTAGAAGAGGCGAGATTTTAGATCTGCAAACTCCTCATAGTTGAAGCAAGGAAAAGGTGGCCCCAACCCACACAGCAAGGGATAAAGAAAATATGGCCACTTTCACAACAACCAGTCCAAGACACAACATAAGAAGGGAAATGAGAAGATGAAGAAGGACATGGGAAAATGGTGTGAATACCATAAAATCCCTTGGCACAACAATGAAGAATGTTGCTCCAAGCAGTCACTTGTGGTCGAGATTAAGGCTTCTGAGTCAGAGGTTGATTTTGATTCTGAATCAAATCCAGAAGAAGGGAAGCAGATTATTGATGATGAACCCAGTGCTAGTGTTTCTATCACCAAAGTCTAGCCAACCGAACCAGAAGAACCATAGGAAGGGGAACACCTATTTCACTCACAAATGTGGGTAAAGTGGGCTCCGATTCATTTCATTGTCGATAGTGGCAGTCGGAATAACCTGATCTCAGCAAAGGTAGTCAAGCAGTTGGACCTGTCGACGACACCGCACCTACAGCCCTACACCATCAGCTGGCTTCGCCAAGAAAAATATCTTTGTGTCAGCCAACAGTGTCGTCTACCCTATGACATCAAGCCTTTCAAAGATGAGGTATTTTGTTATATTTATCCCCTTGAAGTTTGTGATGTTATTTTAGGACAACCATATTTTTGGAAGCATCATGTTGTGTATGAGTCTAGACCTTGCAGTATTATTATTACATTGGGTATACAATTGTAAAGGATACCAAAGGTAGAGTTGCCTACCACTATTTCTTTAATATCTTCTAAGCAATGTAGTAAGGTAATTTCATAGACCAGGAAGTTTGTCTTCTTTGTGATCCGTTCTCACAGTAAGAAGAAGGTCGTCGCCACATCTATGGCCTCTACACATAGCCTCTCTTTGCAGAAGAAGCAAGTGGAAGGGATCATGGAAGAGTACATATACATCTTCTCCTCACCCACCAGGGTACTGACGCACTGCCAAGTGAAGCATCCAATTGATCTCACCCTCAGTGCACTTCTTCCTAATGGATTGGTCTATCATCGCTTGTTGATGGAAAATGATGAAATCAAGCGTTAGATCCAAGAGATTCTTCAAAATGGGCATATTAGACCCAACTCCTCCCCTTTTGGAATCTCGATTATACTGGTGCAGAAGAAGGACATGACCTGGCGAATCTGCATTGATTACATAGCGTTAAAAGAATCACAATCAGAAACGGGTACCCAATTCCCAGGATTGATGACCTTCTTGACCAACTCAAGGGGGGGAAGTTCTTCAACAAGATTGACCTAAAGTCTGGCTACCACCAAGTTCCTATCGAACCAACTGATGTCTTGAAGATAACTTTCAAATCTAAAGAAGGTCTCTTCGAATGGGTGGTCATGCCCTTTGGCCTAACAAATGCACCAGCCACTTTCATGAGGTTGATGGATGATGTATTAAGTCCCTTCACCAACTCTTTTCTGGTGGTATATTTGGATGACATCCTCTTCTTCAACAAAACTTGGGAGGATCACATGCGGAATATTCAACAGGTTTTGAGCACTCTACGGCAGCACAAGCTATATGCCAACTTGGAAAAATGTTCCTTTGGCATGAAAAGGGTACAATACTTGGGCTACATTGTTGATGAGCATGGGGTACATGTTCATCCCGCTAAGATCCAAGTCATTCGTGACAGGCCAGCCCCGACAACACTAACCGAGCTTCGGAGCTTCTTGGGACTGGCCAACTTCTACCGACGGTTCATGTTGGGATTCTCCCATATTGCATGGGCCCTTAGACACGTGACCAAGGGAGGTGGAAGGAAAAAGTTTGTGTGAGGGAAGGAACAACAACAAGCATTTTGTGATCTGAAGCATCGCTTGTGCTTAGTTGCAGTACTCTCCTTTATCGATCTGCAACAATTGTTCGATATTGATATTGATGCATCTAACTACATTGTAGGTGCAGTTGTCACTCAGCAAAGTCATTCGGTGGCATACCATAATGAGACACTCTCAAATACTATATGGAAATACCCCACCTATGACAAAGAAATTTACTCCATTGTACAATCCTGTCGTCAATGGAAACATTACGTTCTGGGAAAGGAGACGATCATCCACACTGATTACAAACCTCTTCAGTTCATACAGACATAGGGGAAGTTGCAGAACGACTGCCATTAGAAGTGGTCCACCCACTTGCAGCAGTTCCATCTCAACATCAAGTATAAGATAGGGAGAAAAAATCATGTCATTGACTACCTCATTCGACCTCCCGTGGTTGCACTCACCATTGTGCCCCATTCTTGTGGATGTGAGGCATCTGAGTGGACCCAGCTTTATCAGCAAGATACGGACTTCGCCACCACCTATCATCTCTTGGATACAAGTGCGACTGTCACTGATTTTCACATTTAGGACAGGTTTTTCCTTCAAGCGAGCATGCAAAGATGATTTGGGAAGCCCACTATAGTTGGATGACATGACATTTGGCATGGAGAAAAATGTGGTCGTTCTCCAAAAACAATTTTATTGTCCAAAACTTTGACAGGCCACCAGCAAGTATATCAAATCTTGCACTGTTTGTGCCATTTCCAAGCCAACCATCAAGAAGCAAGGCTTATACACCCCTCTTCCTATCCCCGAGAACCCTTGGGAATCCATCTCGATGGATTACATGTCTATCCTTTCGTTCACCAAGAAAGGAAATGATTGTGTATTTGTGGTCATTGATCGGTTTTCAAAGATGTACATCCTCATAGCCTGCAAGAAGAACATCACAACGACAGATACTTCCAATCTCTTATTCAAATGAGTGTGGGTCCATTTTGGGATACCACAGACCATCATCTCCGACCGGGACAACAGGTTCATCAACACATTTTGGTCAAGTCTCTGGTCATTGTTGGACACCAAGCTCACTAAATCCATTGCTTTCCACCCCCAAGAAGATGGCCAAACATAGGTCGTCAAATGGATGATTATGCACATATTGTGCATGTACAACTCTAAGCATCCATGTACATGGGATGAGAGTCTCCCCTATGTTCATCACAGTTACAACAGGGCTCTCCATGGCTCCACCACCCATAGCCCATTTAAGGTGGGACTGGGATTCCAACCCTTGGGTTCTATTGATGTTTCACTACCTATGGCAACCACACAAACAAAATCTTCCCATGTTCATTTTGAGACTGAAAAATCCACCAGATTCATTGAGAGGATTCAACACATCTTCCAACAGGTCCATGAGATTTTGTAGAAAGCTAATGCGAAGTACAAGTAGCGCTATGATCAACACAGGGTACCTCACCAATTTTAGGATGGAGACAAGGTTTGGTTACATTAGCAGAAGGAGCGTCTTAAAAGGCCCCATCGGAAGTGCCACCCACTTCTCTATGGGCCTTACACCATCACCAAGGCTATGGGTAGCAATGCTTTTGAGCTCAACACTCTACCCTTCCTTAGCTTGCACCTAGTGTTAAATGTGGACCTCCTTTGGCCATATTTTCCACCATTATTGGACACCTCAGATATCGCAAAACAACTAACACCAACAGAGCTCAACCCTAACTGCATGGAACAGGAATCCACTGATCAGATAGTGGACACACAAGTCAAGGGCACTTTATCTAGTAGTGGACACTTTCCTCCACCAAGGAAAGTGTCTCACCTGAGGAAACATTCAGTCGAAGTTTCCTCACCTGATGGGGGGAATCAATGCAATGGATACCATTTATTCCTAAGGGGAGAGGACTGATCCAGGTGGATATTGGTGGCCACCCACCTATTCCAATTGGATCCTCTTGACAGTTTTTAGTTTTGCACGTTCTTTTGTACTTCTTTGTAATTGTGGGTTCTACACTTCTGGGGTTGTCTGAAGCCCTAAACATCTTCCATGTGGATAATGGTGGCCTCCCACTTAATCCAACTTCCTTATTTTGTATGTTTTCATGTCAGCACATCTTGTTTTACTTTCAGGTCCATAGTCAAACTATAGATGGAATCAGAGTTTGATGGCGTAATGTGTACTTCTCAAAAATACCTTTCTAACAGGCTATCACCTGCCTAAAACAGAGATCGTATGCAAAAGTTACGACCACGGGAAGTTGAGATACCAACTTACCCATAGGGGCCCACATAAATTTTGGTGTTTCATCTCCTAGGGTTAGGTTTTTGGATGTCTAGGGTTTTGGCATTCATGAGTAATGTTAAAAAGGCCTCTGGAGCCTCATTGTAATCATTCTGCTCAGACGGATGCGCATAGCAGCCACATCTCTTCTCATAGATAGTTACCACCATTTGAGCATGTTAAGGTCCTAACCCGCACATAGGTAGATCAATGTATTTGGATGTAATAAAGGTCAATATTAATAAGACCTTTCAATAAAATAGAATAAGGTGGATGTAAGAAGACCTAATAGAAGCTTCCGCTTCTAGAAGGATCTTCCTCTAGATGCTTCTTTTTTAGTATAAATAGGAGTCGAGGGTACGAGAACCCTAGCTTGGATATTATTGTAACAGAGCGCTGGTCGACTGGAGGTTGCTCCCTCGAAGAGGCCTGCGAACATTGCTATCTGATTCAAAGTGTTATTTTTGTTGCTATTTCGTGTATCGTTTCTGTGTATTGTGA
>JASDQU010109064.1:145619-166859 GCA_032191745.1 Picea mariana | reverse complement strand
TCTTCTTCAGAACTTGATGAATCTACAGCTCCAGGCACATTTGGTAAGTAATCTGAGTCTTCCAAGTAATCCTATTTTTCTTCAAGGAATTCACTAATGCCTTTAGCCATCTCTTTAGCCTTAGCTAATCTAGTTGAAGCTCTTGTAACAGGGCCTGTAGGTGTTGTAAGTTTTCTCTTTCCTTTGCTAACAGATTTCTTGGGAAATGGGGTCTTTTTTGCTCTTTTCCTGGTGCTTGTTTCAACATCCTCAGAATCATCTTCTATGATTATGGTTTTTTCTTCTTTGATTGCCGGATTGAACATTGCCTTTGAGTTCAGCCTATACTTATTAGTATCTTTGGTCGAATTTCTCTGAGGCTTCTCTGATACACACACACCTTTATCCTTTTTACCTTTGATTACAACGTTCCTTTTGTTGGTTGATGGCATTTCAGACTTCACTGTAGTTTGAGCAACGAGATCATTATCTAACTCTTTCTCTCCTTTAACATCTTCTTCAGGAAGCATTTCAATTTCAAGCTCCCATCTAGGTCTCTTACTTTTGTTCTTCTTAGTTTCCTTGATATCAGAAGATTCATCTTTCACATGGTTTTCATCAGAAATATCTCGACTTTCTTTAACAGTTTTCCTTCCTCTGCCCCTTTTCTGCTTATTGGATTGCGTGATAGGTTTTAAGGATTGAGTGAGCCAATTCCAGGGCTTCTGTAATTAGTTCAGGGCAGACATGACTAGGGTTTTAATCAGGACTTGATGGAAGAAACTACTTTTGGCATTAGTGGAAATCGACTACACTTTCTTGGACATTTTTGTCAAACTTTTAAGCAGGAAATAAGGAATATTTAAAGGGTAGTCATCGTTTAGATGCATCAGTATTATGATATGGTAGACGTAGACCAACGAAAACCTCCCTTCGCAGGTGATGTATCTGTGAATCACCACCAGAGCAGTATGCCATTCGGGTCGAACCCAGCTACAAGGAATTCCCCTTCTCCAATATGGATTATGCTTATCTGGAAGGAGGAATTGATTCACAAATTCAGTAACCACATGCTCCTTCTTCCACCATCTTTCCCCTCCAACCACGAGCCTACAAGCCTTGGCTATAGTCTGCTCTGTCACCAGCATCAACATCTTGTCGATTTCGACCTCGTGACCATCGAAGTTCAAAGCAAATTCCATGGAAACCTGCTCATCATAACCTTGAAATGTGGTGAGGAACTCAAACCACCTAGCATCTCTGAATCTTTGGGCCATATAAGGGTAGGCTTCAAGAAGTTTGGCACCTTCTGGTTCAATTCTGGCAACTTGTCCGCTCCTCTTTGGTGCCATTAAACTTAATTCTGCAACCGACGTCCTCGGGTTCCAAATTCACTACTTGCAATTGTTGGTATATTCTGTTGCTTTGAATGGATGCCTATATTTCTCTCTGCAAGGCTAAACTAAACCAACTCAAGCAGGTCACATATAATAATCAATAAACAACATGTGATTTTGAAATGAACCCTGCGCACATGCATAGCAATTATATTTTGAAACTGTTGGATTTGGAAATGATTACCAAATTTTGTGGGGACACACGAACTCTTAATTCATGAATTGTGTCATCATAACTGAATCGGGATGGTAGGCGCAAGTTATGGCATGATTATTTGGCACTATGGGAATAGGATTATTCCCGTAGTGCGTTTGACAAATTGAATTTTTAAAATTCCAAACGGCATAAAAAGGAGACAAGTCAAATTTAAACAATGTTTTTCAAAATCAAGCTTAAATAAATCATCAATATTATAATGCAAACCATGAAATACCAAAATCTAAAAAAAATAGAAAACAGCTGAAAACGGAAAATGGGGAATGGGTAAGGAGGTTTTAGGACAAGGGTTTCTCACTAAACCAAGACAAAATTAGAGACTAACATTGGCTCCTTCTGGGGATGGAGTTTTGATACTAAACTTCAAGAACTGCAGACCATTGCCTTTCCTTTATCTCTGATTCATTGATTCCCCTGTGACTGTCTGACTTTTATTCTCAGCATAACTGTAAAAACAATTACATTGGGTATATGGAGTCTTTATTGAAATAAAACCTATTGTATTAACTCTAACCTGTCATACCTTTAGATGAAATAATGCTTCAAGAACCTCCCATTAACTGGGCCCCCAAAAATTTCAATGTTATCTAAATTATGTAGGAGAAAAGTGTTATTGTTCATTACCTTGGTTATCCTGAAAGGACCATACCATAGATTATCGAACTTTCTTTGTTTTGTTTTATCTTCTCTCTTGGCATCCCATCTCAACAGCAAATCTCCTTCATTGAAAACATCTTTCTTGGTTCCTTTATCAAATGTAGCCTTGATTTTGTTCTGATGAGCAGTGGCTTTCTGGTTAACCTATTCTCTGGCCTGTTGAACTTCAATGAGATGAAAAATCCTTCTTTGTAAAATAATTGGTGGCCGTAAGAATCCACCTATGCTGCCCTGATGAAATGGGATTAATCTCTCCAATGAAATCTAATCCCCAATGTTGGAATGGTCCGTGGGCAATGATTGGTTTCAAAGGCATAGATATAAGTTTTTGCTTCCCGGCAAATTTCTGACAGGGTTCACATGCCCTGACCTAAGCAAAAATATCTGAGAATAGAACTGGCCAGTAATAGCCTGCTCTCAGAATTTTGAAGGCAGTAGCCTTCCAATGATGGTGACCTCCGTAGACACCATGATGCAGATCTTGAAAGATTTGTTTAGCCTCCTTTTCGTCCACACATCTCAACAGAAAACCGTTGGGATCTTTCCAAAACAGGGTCTAATCAACAATACAATATTTTACAACTCTCAACTTTAATGATCTATATTTTGATTTATCCAATTCTGGGGGAGATTGAAAATTCAACAAGAAAAATACAATGTCTTTATACCATTCTAAAGAAGCATACTTGTTGTTTTTTTGTAAATCAATTTCTTCAATCTGGACAGAAGAGTCCTGTGTCAGATCTGAAAGATGGTATAATCTGACTACTTTGTAATTGGATTCTGTCATTAATTTGGCGAGGCCTTGTCCTTTTATCAGCTGGGTAGACTTTATGGTGAGATCGTATTCTAAGATTTTGGTTATCCATTTCCACCTCTTGCCTTCACAATCAGGCTGAACCAATATTTAGTTGACTGCACTACTTGGGACATAAGCAGTAATTTTTTATTGAAGAATATACACTCTGAAAGATTTTAAAGCCTTCACTAAGGCATAAGCCTGTTTTTCTATTAGATCATACTTCAATTCAGAATCCCTGAGGGTTTTTCTAAAGAAGGAGATAGGCTGCTCATGACCTTGTTCATTTCTTTGCAGAAGAATAGCGGCTATGGTATTTTCTGATGCAAATGAAAAAATCATGAACTCCTTAGAAAAATCTAGGCTAATTAGAACAGGTGCCTGAACAACAGCTTGTTTGATCATTTCGAAGGACTATCTTGCCTCCGGTATCCACTTAATTTCTGCATCCTTTTTCAACATGTCAGTGATGTATTTGACAATCTCTGCAAAGTTAGGTATAAACCTCCTTAAAAAATTAAGCTTACCAATGAAGGACTGAATTGACTTTTTATTTCTCGGAATGTCAATTAGTTGAATAGCCTTTACTCTTTCTGGATCAATTTTAATTCCTTCAGGTGAAACAATGTGTCCAAGAAGCTTACCTTCCTCCATGGAAAAATGTGATTTTTTGGGATTAAGTGATATGCCATACTTCCTGCATTTCTCAAAGGTCTACTTCAAGTGTTGTAAATGTTCTTCATCTGATGCTAAAAATACAATGATGTCATCAAGGTAAATCACCACAAACCTATCTTTCTCGCCAACGAAAGCTATATCCATAGCTCTTTGAAATGTAGCTATGTTGTTCATCAACCCAAAAGGCATCTTTTCGTACATAAAGGTGCCCCAAGGAGTGGTAAAAGTTGTTTTCTTTTTGTCTTCTTCCATTACTGATATTTGATTGTGCCCTGAATATCCATCTAGCATACAAATCCTTTTTTCACCAATAACCTTTTGTAAGATATAATCCATTTTTGGTAATGGATAATTGTCTTTCAGAGAACACCTATTCAAATTCCGGAAGTCTCCACAGAGCCTTATCTCTCCATTCTTTTTCCTGACGGGCACAATATTTTCTACCCATTCTGAGTATCTTAGTGGCACTATGATTTTTGCTTCTAGCAGCCTCTTCAACTCCTTTTCTATTATTGGTAACAGTAAAGGATTGAATTGCCTGAATTTTTGTTTTACAGGTTTTGATCCAGGTTTGAGAGGGATTTTATGCTGAATAATTTATGTATCAAACACTTTCAAATCTTCATAAGACCAGGCGAATATATCTGAATATTGTTTCATTAATTCAATATATGCTTCCTTCTGCCTTTTCGATAGTTTCCTGCATACTTTTACCAACACGGGATTTGCATCTGAACTAATGTCACAGACTTCCACATATGTTTCTTTTGTTTGGATAACATCCTTCTTGGAGACATCATTATGATCGAACAACCTTTCTAATGGAATGAAACCCTTAGGCATATGGTTTGTTTTTAATTCGATGATCTTGTTACCAGCAATAGTGTCTTGAAGAATTTCTGCAGTGTGTATTTCTGCTTCTGCATCTTCATCATCTTGATCAATTGAAATATTAGAAAACTCTTCAATGGTTTTCATAAATCTTTGAATTTCCTCATCATCTTTAAAAACCTGCCAATGTTTTATATTATCCAGAATTGAAGGTATGTGTCTGACTTCAATTTGAAACTTCAGATTAGGAAACATCAGAGTTTTAAAATTGCTTGCTGCAAATGCCAAAGAATCAGCCTACTGATTTAAATCCCTATGAACAAAAGTAATATTGAATGCCAAGAAGAAATTATCCACATAATCCCACACTTCATTTATGTATTGTTTCAATCTTTGTTGTTTGGTTTGATATATGTTTCTAACCTGGTGAACAATAAGTTTGGAGTCTCCAAAAATAGACAACTTATTTATTCCTATGTCTCTTGCGGCTTTCAAACCTAACAACAAAGCTTCATACTCACTGATGTTATTAGTGGTGTCAAATTCAAGTTTATATGACATTGGAATAACCTCCTTGGTAGGGTAAATGAAGACAATACCAGCTCTGAAACCTTCTTTAGAACAAGCCTCATCAAAATACATTTTCCAAACAAAATGGTCTTCACTATCTCCTACTGCAGTTATTGACTTTTTGACTGATACTTCTGCCATTTCCTCATCCATATGAAAAATAGAAGAACCCAGATCATCTTCAACAGCATATATAGGGTTATTAGTAACATTATCATGATCACTTACCAAATAAGCCAGTCTGATTTCTCTGTATAATCTTTGTTGTTCGCCACCAAAAACAGGTATGGTTGCATAGCTTTTTTCCATCTGCAGAGTGCCACCTACCTTTTTAGCCCAGGATCTTGAAAGAAGCATCCCAAATTTTGGTGGTATGTCATCCACGATAACATCTAACACCACACTCTTCATAGGTAATTGGGAAAGAGTTACGACCACATCTTTCATAAGCCCAATACATTTGACTTTCTTGGAATCAAAAGAATATAGATCATGATATGGTCTAGTAATGTCTAATCCTAATTCTTCCATCACCACCTTAGGCATGACATTATGCGAAGCACCAGAATCCATTAAGCAATTATGCAGTATCTTGTCATGGATATTTAGTGAAATGTAAAAAGGTGGAGAGGCATCAATTTTGTCTTCAATGTGAAGTCCAATGGTAATGGCAGGGTTTTCATCTTCAAGGTTGACTGTATCTGAGAAGGTGACATGAGATGGAGCTTCTAGAGCCTTAAGGACAATTTTTTTGAATGGTTATGTTTTCAGAAGCTCTAATAATGGTACTGGAATCTTGATTTTGTTGATTTCATGTTCTAGATTGAAAGCACAGACATTTTTTTCTGGTTCCCTTATATCAGCAGCGCTATCTTTGACAGGTTGCTTCAATGAATGATCTGCTTGAACATTGGGTACACCTTTGATTGCCCATGTCTTACCTAAAGTACTGGCTTTCTTTGTAGAAATAGGTATATCTACTTTAGGTGCCTGAGAACCATATCTAAGATTGTACCTTTTCCCTATAGGTTCATGTTGGACAATCTCCTCTCCATCCCCTTCCTCAAACTAATTTGCAATCAAAGTATATTCATATTCTTGTTGTGTTACATGTAGATGAGATGATTCAGAATCATTCAAATGAACTGCAGAGTCTTCATCTGTACCATCATTATCTTCCTCCTCATCTAGTGCATTATTATTAAAAGGAGGTAACACCTTTTGGTCATCTTGATTTTTTCTTTCTCTTGGTAAAATTTGGGGTACATTGTTTGGTCTCCTGAACTGATTAGGATTTCTATAACCGCCCATGCAGGTCTATTGGGTTGTTTTTGTTCCATCTTCAACCTTGCCATCTCAGATGTCAAATTTTTCAACATCTTAGTCATTTCATCCATTTTAATATCAGATGCTGAATTAGAAGATGAAGGAAACTCTTCCTTTTGCTTTTTTCTATCTCTGTCACTTCTGGATTTCAATTTGTCTACTGCTAATATGTTTGATTCCACCTCAATAGTTGCATCTTGCATTAGGCTGAGGGTAGTGTCTCTTCTTTCCCTAAGTAATAAGGAAAATTCAGCATCGAATGCATTGGCAAAAGTGATTTTATAATTTAGATTTCTGTGGTGAGAGATTTGTTTAGAAATTGTCGGAAGAACCACAGTGTTTTTAGCAGATGTTTCTGAAGGTTTTATCTCCTCTAGAATTTTACCGTGCATCAAATTGAACCTTTTGGTAAAATCAGGAATTGATTCTCCTTGTTTCCTCCTTAAAGCACCAAATTCAGTAAGGTAATACTGAAAGTCTTTTTTATCTGCCCATCGATTTAGAAAGGCCTCATCTAAAGCTACAATATCAGTTATTGAATTAGCAGGAAAACTCCTGAACCACTTTCTTTCTTCCCCATTTAAACTTTGTACGAATAATCTCATCCATACATCAACATGCTCTACATTGAAATTATCTGCAAAACTATAAAACAAACTCAAATGCTCTTCAGCAGTAACTGATCCATCTCCATTAAATCTGGGAAAATATCTCATATAATCATTTGGTGGAAAAGCATACATGACTTGAGGAAGTACTAGGGGAGCATACCTAGCTGCAACTATTTGGTCCATTCTGTCTGCAGCCATATTAGCTGTGTTTAGAGCTTGGGGGGTAAGCAAGATTGGTGATGCTGTGGGTGAAACAATCCCTTGTATATTACAACTTATATGTATTGTCCCTGAACCTTGTCTTTCAACAGATGGAGATTTATCTTCTGGACTATGATAAACTAATGGACTGAGAAACAGAGGACTATCAAAATAACAATAATGTGTTATGAATTCTTCAAATGAGAAAGATTCACAAGATGACGAAGAAGTCTTTGTTTCACTCTTAACACTTGTGCTGGGAACTCTCAAATCTCCAGTTTCAGACAACAAGTATGCATATTTCTGTTTAATAAGTTCAATAAGCAACTTCCTTTGTTCTGAACTTAATTCTGAAACATTTGTTGGGAATGAAACTGTATCAGTCTCAACAATAGGTTTGATTTCACTTTCGGGTTTCAAATCTTCATTTGCTTGGGTTTTAATGATTTCAGAAGATTCTGCCTGAGAATTTTCTTAAGATAATTTCCCTTTTGAATGTGAAGACTGACCAGGATGAACTTTAGACTTTCTTAGTATTTTTTCAGGGTCTGGCACGCTGCTACAGGCTCGGGATCTGGATTTTTCCTTGTTACTGGTCTCTTATTTGATGGTGGAGGATTTTTTGGAATTTTAGGTCCTTTCCCTTCTTTCTTAGGAGCCAGAATTACTACAGAAGAGTCGCCAGGTGAATAATCACAATGTTTAGAAATTTTCCAAAATCGTGTTCACCATCAAGATCTGAATCTAAACTTTTCATTTCCCCAGGGAAGTTATCTTCATTTCTTCATCCCTGTCAACGGCGCCAAAAATGTTAGTCCCTAAAGTTGCACTCGACTGGTAAGGGCAAGCTAGGGCATCATTGATTTTATTGCAAGGTGTTTTTGAGGGTTTTATTATTTTGTTTTGGTATAATGGTTGAAAACTAGGTCAAGTTTACAGCATGGCATGAAAATCAAGATTAACGCATTGCATATCCCATTGGCTGAATGATAGGTAGATACATAGATGGAGTAAACCAATTCAAGAAAAAGGAAAGTGAAATCTTCAATTTGTCAATTTCACAAAGTTTAGTTTCAACATATTATAAAGAAACAGGGGTATCAGCTTCAAATCATTACTTGAAAAGTTATCCCTACAGCAAAATCTTCACTGTATAAATTAACATTCAAGAACCAAAAGCATTTCAAATTGAATAATAATTCAAGCATGAAAAATGAAATAACAGAGTAGAAAAAAGAAGGTCTAACCATTCATATGCCTTTGCTATTAAGTGTCAATTGAACATACATGCCTTTTACAATAATCTCCACAAAAAGTTTCTCTAGATCTCCAAATTTTCGACCCATCATATGGTCTGTCTTCTGTCTATTTAAACTATCTATAAAACTTCCAGATCCTATTATCTAGAACAGATTTAAATGACTGGAATCAAAAAGTATCCAACTCCTAAATTAATTCACTCAAACTGAGCTTCTACCCCAAAATAGTCCACAGCTCAACAACTTGATGTAACAAACATTGCCAGCATTACATTTAACTCTACAAAATAGGGATTTTGTTTGACTCTGTAAAGAAGATCGAATTCTTAACATCTCCTTGATCAAAATGAGTAATTTGTTGCCATATCTCCTGGAGAACCTTTAAACAAAATTGTAACCAATCTGCATGTTACCTTTAGGATAAAATCCCAGCAGTGGCTTTGGCGTTTTTCTGCTTGAGCTTCGTGGTTAACACAACATTGTGCCAGTAAAGTCTGAAATTGATTTCCCTGAGTTCCTTAAGCAATGCCCTTTGCTCCTTCTTCTTCTTTTTAAGACTTTGAATCCTTTCTTGCTAGCGAGCATTCCACTGTTCTATTTGCATCTTTTCCTTCTTTAATTGTTTTATGGTTTTCTGAAATTCCTTATCAGTTCTTATCTCGAACCTGAATTCTGAACAATCTTTAGAGGGTGCAGTTTCATTCAGATTTAAGATAACACTAGGTTCCTTGGCTTTAACCTGGTATTTTGAGATTAATTCTGAGCTATGTTCTTCTTCAGAACTTGATGAATCTACAGCTCCAGGTACATCTGGTAAGTAATCTGAGTCTTCCAAGTAATCTTGTTTTTCTTCAGGGAATTCACTGATGCCTTTAGCCATCTCTTTAGCCTTAGCTAATCTAGTTGAAGCTCTTGTTACAGGGCCTGTAGTTGGTGTAAGTTTTCTCTTTCCTTTGCTGACAGATTTCTTGGGAAATGGGGTCTTTTTTGCTCTTTTCCTGGTGCTTGTTTCAACATCCTCAAAATCATCTTCTATGATTATGGTGTTTTCTTCTTTGATTTCCGAATTAAACATTGCCTTTGAGTTCAGCCTATACTTATTAGTATCCCTAGTCGAATTTCTCTGAGGCTTCTCTGATACACACACACCTTTATCCTTTTTACCTTTGATTGCAACGTTCCTTTTGTTGGTCGATGGCATTTCAGACTTGACTGTAGTTTGAGCAATGAGATCATTATATGACTCTGTCTCTCCTTTAACATCTTCTTCGGGAAGCATTTCAATTTTGGGCTCCCATCTAGGTCTCTTACTTCTTCTTAGTTTCCTTGATATCAGAAAATTCATCTTTCACAGGGTTTTCATCAGAAATATCTCGACTCTGTTTAACAGTTTTCCTTCCTCTGCCCCTTTTCTGCTTATTGGATTGAGTAATAGGTTTTAAGGATTGCGTGAGCCAATTCCAGGGCTTCTGTAATTCGTTCAGGGTAGACATGACTAGGATTTTAATCAGGACCTTATTTAACAAACTGCCTTTGGCATTAGTGGAAATCGACTGCACTTTCTTGGACATTTTTGTCAAACTTTTAAGCAGCAAATAAGGAAGATTTAAAGGGTAGTCACCGTTTGGATGCATCGGTATTCTGATATGGTAGATGTAGACCAATGAAAACCTCCCATTGCAGGTGATGTATCTGTGAATCACCACCAGAGCAGTGTGCCATTCGGGTCGAACCCAGCTGCAAGGAATTCCCCTTCTCCAATCTGGATTCTACTTATCTGGAAGGAAGAATTGATTTACAAATTCAGTAACCATGTGCTCCTTCTTCCACCATCTTTCCCCTCCAACCATGAGCCCACAAACCTTGGCTATAGTCTTCTCTGTCACCAGCATCAACATCTTGTCGATTTTGACCTCGTGACCATCGAAGTTCAAAGCAAATTCCATGGAAACCTGCTCATCATATCCTTTAAATGTGGTGAGGAACTCAAACCACCCAGCGTCTCTGAATCTTTGGGCCATCTAAGGGTAGGCTTCAAGAAGTTTGGCACCTTCTGGTTCGATTCTGGCAACTTGTCCGCTTCTCTTTGGTGCCATTAAACTTAATTCTGCAACTGACATCCTTGGGTTCCAAATTCACTACCTGCAATTGTTGGTATATTCTATTGCTTTGAATGGATATCTGTATTTCTCCCTGCAAGGCTGAACTTAACCAACTCGAACAAGTCACATATAATAATCAATAAACAACAGGTGATTTTGAAATGAACCCTATGCAAGTGCATAGCAATTATATTTTGAAACTATTGGATTTGGAAATGATTGCCAAATTTCATGGGGACACGCGAACTCTTAATTCATGAATCATGTCATCATAACTAAATCGGGATGGCAGGCGCAAGTTATGGCATGATTATTTGGCGCTACGTGAATAGGCTTATTCCCGTAGCGCGTTTGACAACTTGAATTTTTAAAATTCCAAACGGCATAAAAAGGAGACACTTCAAATTTAAACAATGTTTTTCAAAATCAAGCTTAAATAAATCATCAAGATTATAATGCAAACCATGAAATACCAAAATCTAAAAAAAATAGAAAACAGCTGAAAACGGAAAATGAGGAATGGGTAAGGAGGTTTTTGGAAAAGGATTTCTCACTAAACCAAGACAAAATTAGAGACTAACACCAGGATCCAAGATTTTCGGTGGATTTTTGAATTTAATGCTTCTACGATGCTTTTATGACCTGTCATGTTAATTGTCCAGCTGTCTTTTTTGTGCATGACTATATTTAACGGTCTTTTCGTGCTAAACTGTGTAGTAATATGTTTCTCTACTATAGTCGGTCTTGGATATACTTCTCGTTGAAATTGACGAGGTTTTCTCTTTGTGTGAGATGATTAGTCCATCTGCACAAGTTCTAATACCTTAGAGTTTCCCTCACTCTTTTTATTTCTCCTATCGCTACTTTTTTATTGCTTTTTCTTTCTTTTTCTACTTTTTATTGTGTTTTTCTGGATTTTCTTGCTACTACGGTACACTTACTATAATACATGGTTTTTGGTGCATCCTATATTAATCTGTCGATGATCGACTTTCTATATAGAGTTTCAGTCAAATAATGTTAACCATTACTTCCAAGACTTGTCCATCCAAGGTTCCCAACTGTGCAACTCCTTTCTCAGTTACATGTTGTATCGCATAGGGACCTAACCAGTGCATGTGAAATTTCCCTGGGTGTTGTAGATATTTGTTGTCACAAAGTAATACCAAGTCATCGAATTAGAATTTATCGGTTTTAATGTTTCAATCGTGCCAGGAATTTTCTCTCAATTTTTTCACCTGTTGATGGAATCATGCCAAAAACATGTCCTCTTCAAGCTAGACTAATTGCACCAATATATCCTCTATTACACCCATGTCCGAGATCTCAGTGATGGTTGCAATGCGTAGACTAGGTACAATGAACTCCATTGGCATCATTGCTTCATCTCCAGAGACCAACAAAAAAGGTGACTACCTTGTGAGCTTCTTGTTGGTAGTTTTGTATACCCATAGTATTGCGGGGATACATAAGTCCCAATCATCTCTTCCAACATTGCAGAGCTTTGTCAAATAATTCTCCAAAATCTTATTGAACGATTCCACTGTGCCATTATCTTGAGAGTGATATGGTGTACTCTTCTGATGATGAATCTGAAATTCCTCAGTTAGTGCAGTAATTATTGTGTTCAGAAAATGTTTACATCGATCGCTAAGTAATATGCGCAGACATCCAAACCGGGTGACTACATTCTAGAATAGAAATCACACCGCAGTCTCGGTAGTGCAATAAAGAACTGGTGTTTCTTCGACCCACCTAGTTAGATACTCTATCATATTTATGATGTATCGTGCTCCTGATATCCTCGCTTGTGAGTTGATTGTACCTGTGAATTCAATGTCCCACTTATCAAATGCTTGAAATGTTACTTGTGGATTTAATAGAATTTATTCATGCCTATATGGCTTACCCACTCGTTAGCATTCGGCGTAGGACTGACAATACTCCTTCACATCTTTGTGCAATGTGGGCCACCAAATCCCTGCACACAAAATATTTTTTACCATAGATTTGTCTGCGTAATGTCCTCTAACAATCCCATGGTTTGATTCCTCCAGTATAACTGAACTTTCATGTTCTAGTACACACAGCCTCAAGATTCCATCTACCAGTAGCTTGTACAAGTTCCCTACAATAAACTGATAGTCGACTTCTCTCATTACCAATTGTTTCTTCTGCGCAATTGTTGTGTTGGAGGTTCCTACACCTATATTTAGAAATTCCACAATGTCTGTGAAGTGATCATCCACCATTCTTACTACAAATAATTGTTCATCTAGGAAACCATCATCTAAATTACATGCATTTTCTCCTATTAGTATGAGCAAGAGATTATCAGGCCCTGCATTCAACTTCCATGGTTTTAATATGACCTCAAAGTCATATTCCTGAAATAGTAACAACCATCTGCATATTCTTCCTCCTAAGACAGGCTTATTGACTAATTACGTTAATGCAAAATGATTTGTGTACATCTTGAAATGAGACCCAAGTAATTAATCTCTAAACTTCTAGAGCACATAGACCATGGCCAATCCCTCTTGTTCTATAGTGGTATAATATTTTTTTTACGATAGAGATAGCTTCCTACTTGCAAACACAATCGGATGGTCAATGTCTCCTTCTTCAGATTGTGAGAGTACAGTGCCCAGTGAAATGGATGATGCATCAACATGGACATGGAACTCCTTAGTCCAGTCTGGAAATATTAAAATGGGCACGATTACCAGTCTTTGTTTTAATGTGTCCATGCCCTTCTGGCATTCCTCATTCCATTGGAAGTTGGCTTCCTTCTTCAATAACTTCTCCATGGCTGTTGTAATTTGTGTGTATCCTTTGATAAAATTCATTTAATAGTGTGTATGGCCCAAAGTTTCTCTTAGTTTTCTAACTGAGTTCGACGATGTCAATTCCAGAATAACTGCAATCTTGGTTGGGTCAACCAATAGGTCTTTCTTGCACACTACATGTCCTAGTAGGATTCCAAATGGTGAAAGAAATATACATTTCTTCAAGTTCAGCGGAATCTGACATTGTTTGCATAGATCTAACATTAGTTGAAGTACTTCAATAGGATCCTGCAGTAAATTGAACATCATCCAATCAGCTAAATAAACTTCCAAAACTTTATGGATGAATTCCTTGAATGTTTCCACTACCACTCTATAAAATATCATAGGGGCATTCTTCAATGCAAATGGAACCACCGTGTACAGATAAATTCCCCATTTTGTCACAAATGTGGTTTTGTTTCTATCCTCCTGCGTAAATTTTATCTGATGGTACCCAGAGAATCCTTCAATAAATGAATATGTTTCTTGACCTCCTACATTCTCCAGTACCTCATCCGTGAATGATGTTGGGAATGGGTCATGTAAGCATGTGTCATTCAACTTCCTTAGATCTGCGTGGATCTAAATTCCTCTGGTCTTCTTATCCTACACCACCATTGGGATAATCCATTCATACTCTTCTACAGTTTCAATAATTCCTACATCTAGCATCCTTTCTATTTTAGCCTTCACCTTCTCCTTGTATCTCAGATTTAATCTGTAGGGTCTCTATCGTATTTTATTGGCTCCAGGTTTCAGTGGAATCTTCATCTTTTCTAAATCTCCTGCGATCCCTTTCATCTCGGATAATGTGGTTGGAAATAAGTCTTGATATTCTTGTAATACGTTTTCCACCTTCTCAATTGTCTCATCGATCCAATAGTCTCCTATATGCGCAAACCTGGGATTCTTCATTTTCCCAATGTTGACTTTCTTTCTCTTTATAGGCTGTGTGTATGTGACATATACCAACTCTAGCCCTTGTATTACACGTGTTCCTTTTGTTTATGGTACCTGTACATTCCTGGGATCTTCGTCCTCATATTCCTCCTCCGTAACATTATAGAATTCCAATAGCTTTTGGACCATTAATTTGGCTTTGTGCACACTTCCTAAGGGTTTTGCTTCCACCTATTCTACCTTCGAGAATATATTTTTTTGGATGGCATGTAGTGTTGCATGTATGGAGGGGGATTCATGTTCAAATGAGAAGGTGATTTCGAATCTCTATACCAATCCTTTCCATTATGTTGTCTCTCTATGCATATCCAATTCTAAATACCAATTCCTCAAGATTGTATCCAACGTGTGTATGAATTGGTGTGGCCACTCTGTCTCTGATTTTGAGAACCATAAAGCTCTACATTTGTTTATGTGACTCGCCTGGTCAGCCTCTTCTATGTATTTCTTCGCACCTTGTGCTTCCTCTATCCCAAAGCATATATGCATAAGTCTACTACAATGTGCCTAGTCCTTAATACCCTTTATGTGCACGCCTCACCATCTAGCTAGAGTTTCTTTTAAGATGACATCTAGTGCTAAAAGCCTCTATTGTTCAGGTACCTGTAACTCACATTATTTTATAATCATACCAATCTCAGTTATTCCATCGTACCTATGTGGGTCATAGGCTCTATTTGGTTTCCTTGAGTTTCAATATCTATGCATGTTTGGGCTTCTCCACGAGTAACAATTGTGATTTTTGGTCCTTCACTATATATTTCGACTGATATCATCTACACTTTCTAGTTCTGATGTTGATTCTGGTTGGGTTGCCTCTAGCCTGCCATTTTGTAACTAGTTGAGGGCAATCCTCTATTGTGTGATCCAGTGCTCTGCAATATGTGCACGTGGTACACAGGTTATGGCAATGTTGGGCCGAATGTCCAAGTTGATTACAGTTATAGCAGATAATTGGGCCTCTTCCTCCTCTACCAAAATTCCCTCTACCTCGGCCTATGCCAAAATTTTCTTTGTTCCCCTAATTAAATCCTCGCTGACCATTATACTGCTTGCTATTCCCATCTGTGTTGGTATTCTCTTCTTGGATCCTATATATATATATATGATGTGCACTCTCTTATTAAGTTGAATGTGTGACAGTCCTTCTCTTCATGCCCTACCAACTTGCAAACTTTGCAAAACAAATTCTTTGGGGTACTATGATCTTCCTAGAGTAATGAACACTCTGTGGGATGATGACCCCATTTCTTATAGATCTCGTGGTATCCTACTCTGGGTAGTGTATTTAGCGCCCCAGCTGCCAAATACTGCACAAATGTTGGGCATTCATCCTTGTGATGACCTTTCATCCTGCACTTCGTACACCAAATATGTTCTTGTTTTTCCCTTCCCTTGGTGAGCTCGGCCAACTGGATTGTTAATGCATCCAACTGCATCTGAACCTATGCCATTCCTCCCATATCTCATGTCGGCAATGCTTCTAGTTTCATTGCAATCTCTAACACCTCGGGCTGTGATGTAACCTTCTATTGAATCAGGAGCCTCCGAATTTATGGTAGAATTTCAGCAATAAACCACTCTTGATGTTGTTGATCCGGGATTTGGAACGTCAGTATCCCCACTACATCCTTAAATCATTGATCATAATCCCATACAGACTTTATTTGTACCTTTTTTATCTCTTTTATTTCAATCATGTATTGTGACTCTGACTTTGGATTTCTGAAATCCTTTAATAGCACTTGCTTTATCTCTGCCAAGGTCCTGGCATGTCTCGTAGGCGTAATGCTCTGTAACTTCATATACCATACTAGCGCACGACCTCTAAATGTTGTTGCTAACTGCACAATTTTTACGACCTCATCTTGTATGTTTTTAGCGGCCCAAACTGTTTCCCAGACAAACAAATGATGTTTTGGATCCTCTAATCCTACTCATTGGAATTCAGGAAGTCTAAGTGTATTGTTGATTCCCACCATGTTAGTTTGTGTATTCCATCCTCTCGGTGATGTTGGTGGAATATGATTTTGACTCTGCGTACTACTCCCACTATCCCGACTACTACTACTCTGTAATCCTTGACTAACTATGATATATTTTGACAAGTCCTCAATTGTTATCTCTGATTGTGGTGACGCACATGGGGTTGTGTATTCAACACAGGATCATGTCTAAGTAGGAATTTTGGGTTCCTCTATTACTGGACTGGACTGATACTCTTCTTCTTTTTCTCCTCCATATGGTATCTCCAAGATTCAGATCTGTGCGCAAGGTTCGCTTTATTTCGTATCATTGTGTTTCTCTTCTCTCCCATCCCCAATATTTTTCCTCTTATACCTTCTTCCTCCATGCAGATCTCCAAAATCATGTTCTTCCTTTGGTATGTTGCCTTCTTGCATCCTCAATCTCTTCCTTCTTCGTTCATTTCTTCCTTCTCTCAGATGATTCCCTTGTCATCCTCTTGTTGTGAGTGGGAAATCCCTCTACGGACTAGCACTTAGGGTTTTATTATGCATGCAGAAAAGACCTAAAGATTCCTACTTTCTACCGTCGTCTCGGACCTAATCCCCATTATTCTTAAGCGAATACATAGTTAAGAATATCAAGTGAGCATACCTTATTTCGAGCGTTTGATATCGATCCTTCTTCACGCTTGATCGCTCTTTGACTGCAGCTCTCCCCCCAAGGATGACCTACATTCACACAAGACAAACAAAGAACTCCACATGCATTTGATATATAGGTTAATGGGTTAGAGATTCAATCAACATGTATGCAATAAACCATGAAAACCTCATATGGTGGGACGGGAAAAGTACTTCTTTATCATTAACTTCAACAAATCAACTTACAATGATGAAGTCGGCCACTGCTCCACGAACCTGGTCCTGGGCTCCTCTTCAACTATCCTCCAACTTCTTTGCTCTATATTTCTCTTTGCACAAGGATGGCTAAAGGGTTGGGACAAAGGGAATGCGCAATCCGGTATAGTTTCTTTACTATGATTCTCCTCTTCCAAATGGGACCCCTAACCCTTCTTTTATAGGCTAGAAGAAGCTAGGTATTTGGTCGAACCCTCGACCATGCATGGCTGAAAGGTTTAGTTAACTCACCCAAAGCTATGTGTTTTGTCAGCAACTTTCCTTTTTTTGTGCTTTTGTAGGTACACGCGGGTTGTCTTAGGTCAGCTAGCGTGTACACGCGTGCAGTAATGGAGCAGAGCACGTGAGCCTTTATAAAAGGGGTTTTTAAGAAGAGTTGTTCAGTAGCTTTTTGGCAAAGAAGAAATCTAAGATGGCCTGATGCCAGGTAAGCATGTCTAGTGAAAATTAGGGTTATAACAAATTCCCTCTAACGTGTGAGGTCAGAAGAGCATCTGATGGCCGAAATACATTAACAATCTTCACTGATGTGCCGAACAAGTGAGCCCAGGGACCAGAAATCAGGAGGTGTCGTTTGCAAAAATAATACTTGTCTCACTGAGGCAAGCATACCCATGCTCGGGATAAAATAAAATCATGGCTACCAATCAAATACACTGTAGATCCAAGTCATATAACTATATAAAGTTTAGCTGCGAGCAATACACAAAGGAGCTACATCTCGAAATCAAAAAGATATACGTGTAGAGTATCCATCTTCGTAGAAGCTAATAAGGCTTGATGGTTGGAGATGAGATCTTCAGAGCTCAAGCAACAACTTCAAAATCCTTATAACTCGAGTAGGAGTGTAATATGAGTGTATGACTTCACTACCCAGAGGTCTTCGATGGCTCGTCGGTCATGGACTAGAGAATCTTGATGATCAGATTGAAAGCTTCATTGATTTTGAATAAAGACTTGATTGGATGTTCAGGATGGTCGGGTATGAGGGCAAGAGACAAACTATAGAGGGGCCGACTCAAACTTGGTAAAAACTTCCCTTGGACAACAGCACGACAAATGATGAGACTCAGGCAGCATGGCATTAACATAAGTTTACGAGATAGGAGGCAATGCAAACTCTCCATATGTTTGGAATAATAACCAAACGGAGGAGGACATAGCTCTGCGTAGCGAGAACAACTTCCTAAGGTCATATTAAATCCCAAAGTTTGAAAAACAAACGGATAGATGTGCTTTATCCAAGGGTGACTCATTATGCTTCCAATAAAGAAAATACTTTTACCTTCCTCTTTTTGGGGTATATTTGATTTTTTTTGTCTTTTTTGATAATTTTGGAAAAAGAATAAAAGAATGTTACATTACAATGGAGGAACGAGTGTTACAAACATACAAGTTCAAGGCGCAGGGACAAAACTGATGTTCCAAGTAAGGACACTCGGGAAAAATCCTCCAGGGGCCAAAGGTGTCAAGACGCAGAGGCAAAGTGCTACAGGGCTTGCATATAAGGCATGCTTTAGATGGTTCAGTTGAGAGAAACATGGAGCCGACATTATGCCAAGGATGCGGGTATGCAAATGTGATTAATACAACACACAATGGTAATGTCCTTCAATGTGAATTTAACGAGCCCAGAGAAGGTAAGCTCAATGGTTTTTCATATTTAGAGAGCCTGAAAAAACGTAAAAGGAGACTCCACTGGGGTACCTTTTTTTGAAGGTAGTCTAGTTGGTTTGAAAAAGGGGCAAACTAACACCAAAAATATGTCTATTCAAAACCATTTTAACGAGTGTGATAAAGACAAGATCACTCGGCCATTTTTTCATTTTTAAGGAGTTTAGAAAAAGCTTAACTATGGACTCCATCAGGAATGTTCTTCTGAACCATTTTAACAAGTGTGAAAGAATAAGGTCACTCGGTGATCTTTTCAATTTTAGGGAGTCTGAAAAGAGCTTAACTATGGACTCTGTGGGGGTTCCTTTTTTTGTGCATTTAGTCCCTCAGGCCCAAAAAAGGGTTAAAATGATACCTGAGAGTACTCTTCTAGAGAACTGAAGTTCCTTAGAGTATAACTTTGTTCGTACAGTTGATCATCCGGAATGAAAAAGGGGTAAACTACTGCCGGACAGATGTGACTTTCAAATTTCAGTTTAACGAGCGTGAAAGTCCACAAGATCGCTCGGCAATCTTTTCATGTTTAGATGGTCTGAAAAGAGCTTAAAAGAAGACACGTTATGTCTTTTGGGAGTCCCGAGGGTGAGGTCAAGACTGACAAGGAATCATGCAAACGAGGCTCAAACTCGTAATCAGGAAAAACAACAAGGACTCCCAAGCCTACATTCATTAGAGACAGCATGGACACCATAATGCAACCAGGATCTACCTAGGGCATCCATGTTCCGGTACACTCTACCACCAACTTGCGACACTTCTAAAGCAGCAATGACGGTTCTGTGTCGCAACATGATGGGATCGATCCTATGGAAAAGGGATAAACACAACGAGATACAAAAGTCAGGGTGGAAATCTAACCTACATGCTCAAGTTGATCATATGAGGTTTTTCTACAAACCGCCAAAAGTTACCCAAAACTCCAAAAAAATGTCATGATACCTTATCATACCCTTCCAACGCAACTCCTGAATCACTCTAAATGGTTTTTGGTTTAAATAAATTGATAAGGAGGGACAAAAAAGTGAAAAAAAGAGGCCAAAAAGTCTATAAATAGAAGCTGGCAGCGCATTATCACCATTGTTGATTTGGAAATTGACTCTGGAGCAAAAAAAACCCTTTGATAAAAGTGGTGATTCTGAGAGCTATAGTGGACGAAACGACCATATGTCTGGACCAAGTAAGTACAAAATCTCTCCTCTTGCAATCTAAATGTTTATTTATGCTTTTGGTTTCAAGTTTTGGGGGGTCGTCGACCTTCAAAAGATCGACCCTAGGTCCACGTGGGTTGTCTTATGACAAGCTGCATGTACATTCGGGCAGAGTAAAAACTGCACGTGTGTACACACGACTATCATCATTGCAACCCGCGTGGACCCCCTTATTGAATGAAAAAAAATTAAACAAACAAAGGTTAACCCTCCTGAACTTGGTGTTTTGCAGGATGTATGTTCACTGGAGGGAAAGAGAGCATGAGGAGGTTAGTGAGTTTTTCAGGGAAGACCCCAATGTTGTGGCTGCCTTAATGCAATGTGGGTTGCTCAATTTCTTCTTATGTCCTTTTATGTGGGCACAACCTAGGCTACTGAATGCCTTGGTTGATTATTGGCATCCTGATGCAGAGGCCTTTATGTTAGAGGGGTAGTCATTGGTGCCTATGACAGAGCACATATATTTTTTGACTGGCCTCTCCAGGAGAGGGGAACCAGTCAACTTCCGAACATTTCCTTCGGGGCCTCATAACATATCGAAATTGATAGGACTTTATTGTTAGGTTGGTACAGACCGATCGAGCTCATAGGTGCCCATAAGCAAGATCATTGACTTATCGTTGCAGGCGATAAGTCAGTTTCTTATTGGGTAGATGACTGGTTATGTGGCTCTACATCAGGCATCCTATGCACAGATGAACTGTGCAGTCTAGTGCTTAAATGCACAAATATTTGACTGGAGCACTACATTGCTAGATTGTATGAAGAGGCAACTGACAGATTGCCAGTCGTGGACACAGAGGAACTTTGGGTTCGAAACAATTCTATGCTCGTTCTTCTTTGAAAGAGTTCTAAGTTTCATTCCTCGAGTGGTGGTACGAGGACATCAGGCCTCTCTTTCTGCGGTTTGTAGATGGGCAGTGTTACTGCCACGACAGGGTGGTGGAAGGACCAATGAGTCCTTTGATGATGATTTCTTCGCTTGGTTGTCATGATAGATCCCAGTCATAGAGGATTACCCTTATGTTGGGATTGATTTCTCAAGAGATCCTGAG
>JASDQU010109064.1:117056-145434 GCA_032191745.1 Picea mariana | reverse complement strand
ATAAAATAGAATAAGGCGGATGTAAGAAGACCTAATAGAAGCTTCCGCTTCTAGAAGGATCTTCCTCTAGATGCTTCTTTTTTAGTATAAATAGGAGTCAAGGGTATGAGAACCCTAGCTTGGATATTATTGTAACAGAGCGCTGCTCGACTGGAGGTTGCCCCCTCGAATAGGCCTGTGAACATTGCTATCTGATTCAAAGTGCTATTTCTGTTGCTATTCCGTGTATCGTTTATGTGTATTGTGAAGATTATGCTGGATATTTTACTGTTATTCTGTCATTTCTAGCATTTCATTTATGTTCTGCATATTTTATATATCTGGTATCTTGCAGAGCAAGTGTTTCAGTTCTGCAGTTTTATAGTTTCAGCGTATTTCATTTATTCAATAGAAGATATTGTTCACTGGATATATGTGTTGTTCACTAGATATATGTGTATGTTAATCAGTTCGTTCTGCTCCTAAATCTGAATCATATTTCCTTAAATTTGTATCAATGTTGATCGTTTCATGATCAACGGTGGATCATTATCTACGCAAAATACCTCATTCTTCTCTGGTTCGATTCAATGGCACAAATCTCATGGTAAAATGACGGTCAAGTCTTGATCTCGGGTTGATATGAAGGTCACCATTCCTCACTATTTGTGAACTAGTTTAAATCTCTAACTCGACCCCAATCTGTCTTATGCCAAGTTCATCGATCCTTTCCACTCTAATTTGAGGTTCTAACTAAAACCCTAAAACCTGTACAAACAACTCTGGAAGATATTCTCACAAGATTGATTACTCAATATATCATTAGAAATGTAGAGAGACACTAACACTATAAAAATAGAGATTCATTCCTCGCAACAACACAAAGAAGGTATATAAATGTGTAGTTTCATTTAAACAATTATATACAAAATACCTCGGCACTTTGTTCTGTTATTTAATTTACAGAAAACATGGACTTCTCGTGATTTTCTATCTCTGCCCAATTTTACATTTCTTTGGCCTCGAATTTTATTTTAGGCTACACTTGGCCTCCTTTGTTCACACTCTCTAACCCTCTCTGAATCTCAATGCACGTAGACTTACATTTTAATCATGGAAGCTAAAAATCCAACCCAACAAAACAGTTCCTAAGAATTTGGAACTAATTACAATATTATCACTTTGACTCTATACAATTGATGTGGATCCAATTGATCAAATCCTCCATACTTAGAACAATCCATCTAACCCAACTAATTATCTCTATTAATACATTAACATAATAAATAGGAAAACAACCCTTTTTCTTCCTAACAACCCTATTCTTCTAGAATACAATTACAAACTTAGGAAAACACACTCAAAACCATTAAGGGAACCCACTCCCTTTAGAAAATTTCAAATACCCCTTAGGTCTATTCAACAAGGTTGTTTTAAGAGGTAAAATTCTCCTGCATCAAATATGCCTCAACCTAATTTTTTGAAGCTTTACCAAGACCCCAAGCATAACTAGCAACCATTTTTCCTCTGGAATTGTAGAGAATCCTTGTTGCACCTACAACCCCTTCAAAACACATACATGTTATGAACCATGTTATGTTATATTAGTTTGAATAAATATCTACGTAATGAGATATGATTCATTTATTTAATTTGGAATATAAAGTGTGAATAATATATGAGAACCCATGTATTCAATTTTAATTTTTTATTTTGAATAGAATTTACTTTTTATATATTAAAAAATACTTTCTTCTTTTTTAGGTTACAAAGCCCGAGGAAATATCCCGAGTACTTCCCCTCTTTTTGAGGATGGTACCCAAGGTATACCCTATATTCTTCGAGGCACAAAGCCAGTCCACAACAAATCTTGAAGCATTACAATAATATATTCTTTTAATAACTCAACATGTCACTTGTAGGAATTGAACCTAGGTAGGGAGAGTAAAAATAATTCCTCCCAACCACCTAAGCTAAACCCAATTCAAAATATATTCAAAAATATTATACTTTGAAAGTACTTCATTTTATGAGTACATTTATATTATATTCAAAAGTAATTTATGAGTACTTTTCTTATCATGAGTATCGTCCTTACAACACTACCATGGTTAACTATGGGTGTCATCGACCATTCATAACGGTGACAAATAAGCATTGTTAACTCAAGTAATGTCAACTCAATCATAAGTAATGAAAACCAACATATTCTATATGCATTCATTGTGATACTTTTTTACAATACAATATACATATGGGAGCCAACGACATCCAAAACCCTAACTGAATGACCTGGATTAGTCAACAACCCTAATTCCTTAACTAGAAATAGAAAACCATCGGCAAAAACCATGTGTCAAAAAACTTCCCAACAATGGACAAAATAATCAAGGCGACATGAAAAACGAGGCAACGAATATAACACATACCCAATATTCTCCCACTTGTTGTTTTATTTTCATACATGGGGTTACAGGGTTACATAGTCAACAATCCAGGGAAACAATGCCCATGGATCCTCTACACCAAGAGAAATTCTCAATGCTCACAGATTTTGTTAATGAATCTACAACATTCTTCAAAGTATCCACTTTCATCAACAACACTTTCTTTTCTTCAACCATGTCTCTCACAAATTAATATTGAATATCAATATGCTTTGTCTTTGAATAATAAGTCGGGGTCTTCGCCAGAAAAATTGCACTCTAATTGTCACAATCTATCCTTATAGCTTGCTACACCAACCCAATACTTGAACACAATATTTGTAACCATATTGCCTCCTTACTTGCATGAATGGCTTCCATGTATTCAAATTCTATATTTGAAAGTGCCACTACATCCTATCTTTTTCTCATCCAACTGATTTCTCCTCCAAATAGGTTAAACACATACCCGCTTGTAGATCTCCTATGATCCAGATCTTCAGCCCAGTATACATCGACAAATCCATGTATGTCCAACACTTTGTCCAATCCTGGTCTTCCTTGGTAGTACAATCCATAGATAGCAGTTCCATGCAAATACCTGTAAACCCTTTTTATTGTTGTCCAATGCTCATTCCCTAGTTTTGACATATACCTGCTTAAAAATCTCACTGCATGTTCAATGTTCGGTCTAGTACAGACCATTGCATACATCATAATTCCAAATCCACTCACATATCGAATATGATACATGTCCTCCTACTCTTCATGTGTCTTGGGACATTGATCCGCATATAACTTTACATCAACATGAATAGGGACCTTGACTAATTTACATTCCTGCATATTAAACCTATGTAATATTGTCTCCACATATTTTCTTTGATTTAACCATAGTTTCCTCTTTTTTTTATCTTTTTTAATTTCCATTCCCAAAATGAAAGTTGCAGCACCGATATCCTTCATGTCAAATTTAGAGGAAAATTGAGTTTTCACATACTGGATAATCTCCTTGTTGTTTCCTATCAACAACATGTCATCAACATACAAGAACAAATAAATCAAATGATCGCCAATTAATTTAAAATACACACAGTGATCCTCTTTGCTTCTTGTGAAGCCAATTCCCAGCATAAAATTATCAAATTTTTTATACCACATCCCTGGTGATTTTTTTAAACCATACAGAGACTTTTTCAGCTTGCATACCAACTCCTTCTTTCCCTTCACAGCAAAGCCTTTTGGATTCTTCACATAGATTTCTTCTTCTAGATCCCCATGTAGGAATGTTGTATTCACATCCATTTGTTCTACTTCAAAATCAAATGCAACAATAGATAATAGAAATATTATAGAAGTTAACTTGGAAACAGGAGAAAAAAATATCACCAAAATCAACTCCCTCAACCTGGGAATAACCCTTTGCTACTAAATGAGCTTTTCATTTCTCCACTTTTCCTTTTGCATTCAACTTATTTTTAAATACCCATTTGTTGCCAATGGGACTTCTTCCAGTCAAAAACTCCACTAGATCCCAAGCCTCATTCTTATCCAAGGTTGTCATTTCTTCATCCATGGCCTTTTTTTCCAGAGTTTTCCATCCTCTAAATCCACTACCTCCCTGAGAGTTCTAGGATCATCATCAATAATAGACAAAGTAAAATTTGAATGGAAATCAAATGGAGTATACCTTTCTGGTATCCTTATTTCTCGAACTGATCTCCTCAATACTGGAGTATGAGGATCTTTTTCTTCTGATTCATGTTCTTTTGTAGAGTCAGATTCATGATCCTTTTAATCAAACTCTATTTTATCTGGTTTTTCCTTACTTGGTAGGACTTCATTTTTAACAACATCCTTCATTTCTCTAAATACCACATCTTAGCTATACACAACCTTCTTAGTTTCTGGGTTCCAAAGCTTATAACCTTTGATACCATCTTTATAAAGATACACTTTTCAACCTTCTTATCTAGCTTACTCATGTTTTCCTTTGGAACATGAACAAAGGCCTCACAGTCAAATACCTTGAGATGTGTGAGAGAAGGTTTCTTACCAGCCCATACCTTGTGTGGAGTCTTGTCATCCAGCACTGATGAGGGTGATGTGTTGACAAAGTAACATGCAATACCCACTGTGTCTGCCTAGAATTCTTAGCCTAACCCAGCACTACTAAGCATGCACCTTGTTTTTTCCATCAACGTCTTGTTCATCCTTTTTGAAACTCCATTCTGATGAGGTTTATATGGAGTATTATTTTGCCTTTCTATACCGCACTTCTTACAGAATTCTTCAAATTCATTCCCACGGAACTCTCTGCCATTATCTATCCTTAACATCTTAATTATTTTCTCTGTTTGATTCTCAACTAGAGCCTTAAACTCTTTAAACCTGTTAAAGACTTCAGATTTATTCCTGTGGAAATATATCCAAGTATTCCTCAAGGATTCATCTATAAATGAGACATAGTACATAGATTTTCCCAATGATGGAACCGGAACACCAAACACATCACAGTGAACTAGCTGTAAAATTCCTTCTGCCCTCGTTGCACCAGAGGGGAATCTTACCCGATTTTGCTTCCCATATACACAATTTTCATAGAAATAAAAATCCATAGAGCAGTTAGACATACCTTCAACCATACCTTTACCATGTAGTAGTTGAATACCCTTCTCTCTGATATGCCACAGTCTTTGATGCCATAGCATAACCTTTTCTCCAGATACTGTAGGAGTTTTTTCTTCTTTAAATTCAATATCATGAACAATGGAACTATTATACCCATCACTAATATTGCTTCCTTGCAGCTTATGCAGAGTTCCAAACCAAACTCCCTTCAGCAACACCATTGTTCCTTGAACCATCCTACAGGTTTCCTTTTCAAATATTGTTTTTACCCCTGCATCGTCCATTTTTCTTACAAAAATCAAATTTTTGGCCAATCCTGGGATGTGAAGAACACCAAGTAGTGTTCTAATCCTTCCATACATGACCCTCAACTTGAATTTTCCTCGATCTATGATTTCAGTTGTCGAGTCATCACCTAGGAAAACATAACATCCATGATATGTTTCATATTCACAAAACCACTACTTGTGGGGAGTCATATGAAAGTATGCACCTGAGTCAACTAACCATGCCTCATGATCTGCATGCATGCTTGAAGAATTCAAGTACACATCCCCTCCTTCTTCCTTGGAGGTATTTTATTTTGTAGAAGGAGATTCTTCAGATCCCTTATTTTTCTCAACTTTGGATCTACATTGCTTCTTGTAGTGCCCTTCTTTTCCACATCTCCAGCATACCTTTACAAAATTTCCGAAAGACTTAGATATTCCCTTAGACTTAGATCTCCCACTTGAGGACTTAGATATATTTATTTATTGGGAGTGTCCACTTGCAAATAATGCATTTGTGATATGTCCTTTCATGTTCTTTTGTCTCATCTCCTCTGGCAACAAGGATGAGACCACTTCATCAAAATTCAAGGAAGTTGTGTTACTACCTATGGCTAGAACCAAACTATCCCACGAGTCTCGTAAAGAGCATAGTAAATTGATACACTTATCTTCATCTGAAATTTTAATCTCAACAGATACTAACTGACTTACCACAGTATTGAAGGCATTCAAACGCTCTACCACCAAGCCCCCATCTCTCATCCTCGGGTTATACAACTTCTTTCTCAAGAATATTTTATTTACTAGGGACTTAGACCGATACAACTTCCCCAACTTATCCCATAAATATTTTGTTGTAGCTTCATCTGACACATTCTGTAATACTGAATCTGAGAGACACAGTCAGATTGTGCTCTTTTCTTTCCAATCCAAATCTTTCCAGTCATCTGCTGAAGTTCCTGTAGGTGCAGTATTTGGATCCACCGCGATCCATTGATCTATGTCCACCAATATATCTTCCATATTGATCTCCATAGATCAAAACTTTACCCATTAAACTTCTCGATCTCCATTTTCGAACTACTCGCCATTTCTTTTCACCTGAAAAATCAATACCATAGATCTCCCACTGTAACAAGGCTTATTACAGTCTCGAGCCAAACCCTTGACCACAAAGGCATCCCCCTAAAGCCAACAAATCTATGATACCAAATGTAGATTTTAACTTTGTAAAATATTTTACTACAAACATATTTTCAATAAAGAATAGAAAATATACAATGGAAAATACACACATTACACAGAGATTTTTCTCCTGGAAACCCAACCGGGAAAACCAACATATTCTATATTCATTCATTGTGATACATTGTTTACAATACAATATACATATAGGAGCCAACGGCCTCCAAAACCCTAACCCAGTGACATGGATGAGTCAACAACACTAATTCCTTAACTGGAAATAGAAAACCATTGGAAAAAACCATGTGTCGAAAAATCACCCAACAATGGACATGAAAAACAAGGCAACACAAAAAACGAGGCAAAAATGCGACACATTTCTCGAGGGGGGGTTGTCAAACCCCCCTACAACCTCCAAAGGGAGGGCATGGCGTCCTCCCCTCAAACCCACCCGCACACTAGTCGTGCAAATAATATAACACATACCCAACATATATTCCACTGGAACAGTTCATCACAACAGATCTTAAACTATTTTGAAATCTTAGACTATGCAAACTATTTATCCTTAGATCCCAAATTAATTAATTACTAGCTTTGCTTGAATATATGAAAGTAACCAAATATGAAATGAAATAATAAGAAAAAATATACACACAATTGAACACAATATGTATCCTGGGAAACCCAATACGCGAGAAAACCCAGCTAGAAGGTGAGGCCTATGCTCTGCTCTCTTTTCTTCAGTTATGGAAAGAAAGTACAAAAAATAGGCACTCATTATGGAGTTTTCTTTGACATTGTGACCTAAACGGCTGTTATATAAACTCCTACCTCCTCTATTGTGATTTTAAAATACCACCCTTTAGATGCTCTACTCAACTATGTAACAAGTACAATACAAAAGAATGGAACCATTTCTCCTCCTAGTGGCCCAGTATTTAACATAGCCCTATATTTGTCTAGGGTTAGGGTTTTGACTTCATCAACCCTCAATTAGTGATCATTTTTGGACATTTTAGAATCTTATTGAAAGTACACATGTGGATAGCCTCACATGTTTTGAGTAAAGGGTTTGATGTGGCATCCACCTATACCATGGTGGTCAACAAGATAGGTCAACTTGCAGGAGGCATAACTTTCACATATGAGCTCCGATTGAGGAGATTCTTTCACCATTAGAAAGGTATTGGTGTGTAGAATATGGAATATTAATCAAAAGTAGGTTTTTACCAAAAGCAAATTACATTTGATGCATTAAAATGGTTTTGGAATATTTTGGATGGGATTTTGGACCGAATTTTCCAAATTGGGACATGTCTCTAAAATGGCTCTTTAAGTTGATTCCTCCAATTTTTTCCACCCAGAAAGTGCCAAGATAGATGAAAAATTATATAATGATCCAATATGGATCATAACTCCCCATTTAGGGAGGATTTTTGTCCCAAAATTCTTTACTAAATGAGGTGACAAAAGTTTTCCTCTACCTTCTCCTTGGACTACCATTTTTCCTTGCCTCAAAGTTGTCCTTTCAATTTAATCTGCCAAAGGTCATACTACCCTTGTATTGTAATTTTGAACCTCTTCTGCAAAATTGTTTCCTCTAGAAAATTTATGTGAGCATCTGGTGTTAAGTCCTCTACAGTATGTAGGACCCACTCCTCCTCCCAATCCAATGTGGAAGGATTATAGAGTTTCAATTTATCAACATTCACTACTGAGTAAATGTGCATGGGGGTAGAATGAATCTATAGGTGTAATGTTGATCAATCCAGGATCCAGGATTTTTAGTGGATTTTCGAATTTAATGCTTCTACGATGCTTTTATGACCTGTCATGTCAGTTGTCCAGCTGTCTTTTCTGTGCGTGGCTATATTTAACGGTCTTTTCGTGCTAACCTGCGTAGTAATGTGTTGCTCTACTGTAGTCGGTCTTGTCTATACTTCTCGTTGAAATTGACGTGGTTTTCTCTTTGTGTGAGATGATCAGTCCATCTGCACAAGTTCTAATACCTTAGAGTTTCCCTCACTCTTTTTATTTCTCCTAACGCTACTTTTTTATTGTTTTTTCTTTCTTTTTCTACTTTTTATTGTGTTTTTCTGGATTTTCTTGCTACTATGGTACACTTACTATAATACATGGGTTTTGGTGCATCCTATATTAATGTGTCGATGATCGAATTTCTATATAGAGTTTCATTCGAATTACATTAGCCATTACTTGCAAGACTTGTCCATCCAAGGTTACCAACTGTGCAACTCCTTTCTCAATTACATGTTGTATCACATAGGGACATAACCAGTGCATGTGAAACTTCCCTGGGTGTTGTAGATATTTGCTTTCGCAAAGTAATACCAAGTCATCGACTTAGAATTTATTAGTTTTAATGTGTCAATCGTGCCAGGAATTTTCTCTAGATTTTTGCACCTGCTGATGGAATCATGCTAGAAACATGTCCTCTTCAAGCTAGACTAATTGCGCCAATCTCTCCTCTATTACACCCATGTCTGAGATCTCAATGATGGTTGCAATGCGTAGACTAGGTACAATGAACTCCATTGGCATCATTGCTTCATCTCCATAGACCAACAAAAAAGGTGACTACCTTGTCAGCTTTTTGTTGGTAGTTTTGTATACCCATAGTACTGCGGGGATACATAAGTCCCAATCATCTCTTCTAACATTGCAGAGCTTTGTCAAATAATTCTCCAAAATCTTATTGAAGGATTCCACTGTGCCATTATCTTGAGAGTGATATGGTGTACTCTTTTTATGATGAATCTGAAATTCCTCAGTTAGTGCAGTAATTATTGTGTTCAGAAAATGTGCACATTGATCGCTAAGTAATATGCGCGGACAGCCAAACCGGGTGACTACATTCTAGAATAGAAATCACACCACAGTCTCGGTAGAGCAATCAAGAACTGGTGTTTCTTCGACCCACCTAATTAGATACTCTATCATATTTATGATGTATCATTCTCTTGATCTCCTCGCTTGTGAGTTGATTGGACCTGTGAATTCAATGTCCCACTTATCAAATGCTTGAAATGTTACTTGTGGATTTAATAGAAATTATTCATGCCTATATGGATTACCCACTCGTTAGCATACGGCGTAGGACTGACAATACTCCTTCACATCTTTGTGCAATGTGGGCCACCAAATCCTTGCACATAAAATCTTTTTTACCATAGATTTGCCTGCGTAATGTCCTCTAACAATCCCATGGTTTGATTCCTCCAGTATAACTAAACTTTCATGTTCTAGTACACACAGCCTCAAGATTCCATCTACCCGTATCTTGTACAAGTTCCCTGCAATACACTGATAGTCGACTTCTCTCACTACCAATTGTTTCTTCTGCGCAATTGTTGTGTCGGAGGTTCCTACACCTGTATTTAGAAACTCCACAATGTCTGTGAAGTGATCATCCACCATTCTTACTGCAAATAATTGTTCATCTAGGAAACCATCATCTAAATTACATGCATTCTCTCCTATTAGTATGCGCGAGAGATTATCAGGCCCTGCATTCAACTTCCATGGTTTTACTATGACCTCAAAGTCATATTCCCGAAATAGTAACAACCATATGCATATTCTTCCTCCTAAGACAGGCTTATTGACTAATTACTTTAATGCAAAATGATCTGTGTGCATATTGAAATGAGACCCAGGTAATTAATGTCTGAACTTCTGGGGTGGATAGACCATGGCCAATCCCTCTTCGTTCTATAGTGGTATAATATTTTTTTTATGATAGAGATAGCTTCCTACTTGCAAACACAATCGGATGGTCAATGTCTCCTTCTTCAGGTTGTGAGAGTACAGTGCCCAATGAAATGGGTGATGCATCAACATGGACATGGAACTCCTTAGTCCAGTCTGGAAATATTAAAATGGGCACGATTACTAGTCTTTGTTTGAATGTGTCCATGCCCTTCTGGCATTCCTCATTCCATTGGAAGTTGGCTTCCTTCTTTAATAACTTCTCCATGGGTGTTGTAATTTGTGCGTATCCTTTGATAAACTTCATTTAATCGTGTGTATGGCCCAAATTTTCTCTTAGTTGTCTAACTGAGTTCGACGATGTCAATTCCAAAATAGCTGTGATCTTGGTTGGGTCAACCAATAGACCTTTCTTGCACACTACATGTCCTAGTAGGATTCCAAATGGTGAAAGAAATATACATTTCTTCAAGTTCAGCGGAATCTGACATTATTTGCATAGATCTAACATTAGACGAAGTACTTCAATAAGATCCTGCTGTAAATTGAACATCATCTAATCAGCTAAATAAACTTCCAAAACTTTATGGATGAATTCCTTGAATGTTTCCACTACCACTCTAGAAAATACCGTAGGGGCATTCTTCAATGCAAATGGAACCACTGTGTATAGACAACTTCCCCATTTTGTCGCAAATGTGGTTTTGTTTCTATCCTCCTGTGCAATTTTTATCTGATGGTACCCAGAGAATCCTTCGATAAATGAATATGTTTCTTGACGTCCTACGTTCTCCAATACCTCATCCGTGAATGATGTTGGGAATGGGTCATGTAAGCATGCGTCATTCAACTTCCTTAGATCCGTGTGGATCTGAATTCCTTTGGTCTTCTTATCCTACATCACCATTGGGCTAATCCATTCATACTCTTCTATAGGTTCAATAATTCCTACGTCTAGCATCCTTTCTATTTTAGCCTTCACCTTCTCCTTGTATCTTGGATTTAATCTGTAGGGTCTCTATCATATTTTCTTGGCTCCAGGTTTCAGTGGAATCTTCATCTTTCCTAAATCTCTTGTGATCCCTTTCATCTCGGATAATGTGGTTGGAAATAAGTCTTGATATTCCTGTAATAAGTTTTCCACCTTCTCAATTGTCTCATCGTTCCAATAGTCTCCTATATGCGCAAACTTGGGATTCTTCATTTTCCCAATGTTGACTTTCTTTGTCTTTATAGGCTGTGTGTATGTGACATATACCAACTCTAGCCCTTCTATTGCACGTGTTCCTTTTGTTTATGGTACTTGTACATTCCTGGGATCTTCGTCCTCATATTCCTCCTCCGTAACATTATAGAATTCCAATAGCTTTTGGACCATTAATTTGGCTTTGTGCGCACTTCCTAAGGGTTCTGCTTCCACCTATTCTACCTTCAAGAATATATTTTTTTGGATGGCATGTAGTGTTGCATGTATGGAGGGGGCTTCATGTTCAAATGAGAAGGTGATTTCGAATCTCTAGACCAATCCTTTCCATTATGTTGTCTCCCTGTGCATATCCAATTCTAAATACCAATTCCTCGAGATTGTATCCAACGTGTGTATGAATTGGTGTGGCCACTCTGTCTCTGATTCTGAGCACCATAAATCTCTACATTTGTTTATGTGACTCGCCTGGTCGACCTCGTCTATGTATTTCTTCGCACCTTATGCTTCCTCTGTCCCAAAGCATATATGCATAAGTCTACTACAATGTGCCTAGTCCTTAATACCATTCATGTGCACGCCTCACCATCTAGTTGGAGTTTCTTTTAAGATGACATCTAGTGCTAAAAGCCTCTATTGTTTAGGTACCTGTAACTCACATTATTTTATAATCATACCAATCTCAATTATTCCATCATACCTAGGTGGGTCATAGGCTCTGTTTGGTTTCCTTGAGTTTCAATATCTATGCATGTCTGGGCTCCTCCACGAGTAACAACTGTGATTTTTGGTCCTTCACTACATATTTCAACTGATGTCATCTACACATTCTAGTTCTGATGTTGATTCTGGTTGGGTTGCCTCTAGCCTGCCATTTTGTAACTAGTTGGGGGCAGTCCTCTATTGTGTGATCCAGTGCTCTACAATATGTGCACGTGGTACATAGGTTATGGCAATCTTGGGATGAATGTCCAAGTTGATTACAGTTATAGTAGATAATTGGGCCTCTTCCTCCTCTACCAAAATTCCCTCTACCTCAACCTATGCCAAAATTTTCTTTGTTCCCCTAATTAAATCCTCGCTAATCATTATATTGTTTGCTATTCCCATCTGTGTTGGTATTCTCTTCCTGGATCCTGTATATATATGATGTGCACTCTCTTAGTAAGTCGAACGCGTGACAGTCCTTCTCTTCATGCCCTACCAACTTGCAAAACTTGCAAAACAAATTCTTTGGGGTACTATGATCTTTCTGGAGTAATGAACACTCAGTGGGATGATGACCCCATTTCTTATAGATATCGCGGTATCCTACTATGGGTAGTGTATTTAGAGCCCGACTGCCAAATACTGCACAAATGTTGGGCATTCATCCCTGTGATGACCTTTCGTCCTGCACTTCATACACCAAATATGTTCTCGTTTTTCCCTTCCCTTCGTGAGCTCGGCCAACTGGATTGTTAATGCATCCAACTGCATCTGAACCTGTGTCATTCCTCCCATATCTCATGTCGGCAATGCTTCTAGTTTCATTGCAATCTCTAACACCTCGGGTTGTGATGTAACCTTCTATTGAATCAGGAGCCTCTGAATTTATGGTAGAAGTTCAGCAATAAACCACTCTTGATGTTGTTGATCCGGGATTTGGAACGTTAGTCTCCCCACTACATCCTTAAATCATTGATCATAATCCCATACAGACTTTATTTGTACCTTTTTTATCTCTTTTATTTCAGTCATGTATTGTGACTCTGACTTTGGATTTCTGAAATCCTTTAATAGCACTTGCTTTATCTCTGCCAAGGTCCTGGCATGTCTCGTAGGCGTAATTCTCTGTAAATTCATATACCATACTAGCGCATGACCTCTAAATGTTGTTGCTAACTGCACAATTTTTACGACGTCATCTTGTATGTTTTTAGCGGCCCAAACTGTTTCCTAGACAAACAAATGATGTTTTGGATCCTCTAATCCTACCCCTTGGAATTCAGGAAGTCTAAGTGTATTGTTTATTCCCACCATGTTAGTTTGTGTATTCCCTCCTCTCGGTGATGTTGGTGGAATATGATTTTGACTCTGCGTACTACTCCCACTATCCCGACTACTACTACTCTGTAATCCTTGACTAACGATGATATCTTTTGACAAGTCCTCAATTGTTATCTCTGATTGTGGTGACGCACATGGGGTTGTGTATTCAACACAGGATCATGTCTAAGTAGGAATTTTGGGTTCCTCTATTACTGGACTGGACTGATACTCTTCTTCTTTTTCTCCTCCATATGGTATCTCCAAGATTCAGATCTGTGTGCAAGGTTCGCTTTATTTCGTATCATTGTGTTTCTCTTCTCTCCCATCCCCAGTATTTTTCCTATTATACCTTCTTCCTCCGTGAAGATCTCCAAAATCATGTTCTTCATTTGGTATGTTGTCTTCTTGCATCCTCAATCTCTTCCTTCTTCGTTCATTTCTTCCTTCTCTCAGATGATTCCCTTGTCATCCTCTTGTTGTGAGTGGGAAATCCATCTACGGACTAGCACTTAGGGTTTTATTATGCATGCAGAAAAGACCTAAAGATTCCTACTTTCTACCGTCGTTCCGGACCTAATCCCCATTATTCTTAAGAAAATACATAGTTAAGAAGATCAAGTGAGCATACCTTATTTCAGGTGTTTGATATCGATCCTTCTTCATGCTTGATCGCTCTTTGACTCCAGCTCTCCTCCCAAGGCTGACCTGCATTCACACAAGAAAAACAAAGAACTCCACATGCATTTGATATATAGATTAATGGGTTAGATATTCAATCAACATGTATGCAATAAACCATGAAAACCTCATATGGTGGGACGGGAAAAGTACTTCTTTATCATTAACTTCAACAAATCAACTTACAATGATGAAGTCGGCCATTGCTCCATGAACCTGGTCCTGGGCTCCTCTTAAACTGTCCTCCAACTTCTTTGCTCTATATTTCTCTTTGCACAAGGATGGCTAAAGGGTTGGGACAAAGGGAATGAGCAATCGGGTATAGTTTCTTTACTATGATTCTCCTCTTCCAAATGGGACCCCTAACCCTTCTTTTATAGGCTAGAAGAAGCTAGGTATTTGGTCGAACCCTAGGCCATGCATGGCCGAAAGGTTTAGTTAACTCACCCAAAGCTATGTTCTATGTCAGCAACTTTCCTTTTTTCATGCTTTTGTAGGTACACGCAGGTTTTCTTAGGTCAGCTAGCGTGTACATTCATGCAATAATGGAGCAGAGCATGTGGGCCTTTATAAAAGGGGTTTTTAAGAAGAGTTGTTCAACAGTTTTTTGGCAAAGAAGGAATCTGAGATGGCCTGATTCCAGGTAAGCATGTATGGTGCAAATTAGGGTTATAACAGATTCCCCCTAACGTGTGAGGTCAGAAGAGCATCTGATGGCCGAAATACATTAACAATATTCACCGATGTGCCGAACAAGTGAGCCCAGGGACCAGAAATCGGGAGGTGTCATTTGCAAAAATAATAATTGTCTCACCGAGGCGGGCATACCCATGCTCGAGATAAAATAAAATCATGCCTACCAATCAAATACACTGTAGATCCAAGTCATATAACTATATAAAGTTTATCCGCGAGAAATACACAACGGAGCTACATCTCGAAATCAAAAATAAATACGTGTAGAGTATCCATCTTCGTAGAAGCTGATAAGGCCTGATGGTTGGAGATGAGGTCTTCATAGCTCAAGCAACAACTTCAAAATCTTTAAAACTCGAGTAGGAGTGTAATATGAGTGTACGACTTCACTACCCAGAGGTCTTCGATGGCTCGTCGGTCATGGACTAGAGAATCTTGATGATCAGACTGAAAGCTTCATTGATTTCGAACAAAGACTTGATTGGACATTCAGGATGGTCAGGTATGAGGGCAAGAGACAAACTGTAGAGGGGCCAACTCAGGCTTGGTAAAAACTTCCCTTGGACAACAGCACGACAAATGATGAGACTCAAGCAGCATGGCATTAACATAAGTTTACAAGGCAGGAGGCAACGCAAACTCTCCATATGTTTGGAAGAATAACCAAACGGAGGAGGACATAGCTCTACGTAGCGAGAACAGCTTCCTAAGGTCATATTAAATCCCAAAGTTTGACAAACAAATGGATAGATGTGCTTTATCCAAGGGTGACTCATTCTGCTTCCAATAAAGAAAATACTTTTCCCTTCCTCTTTTTGGGGTATATTTGATTTTTTTTGTCTTTTTCAATAATTTTGGAAAAAGAATAAAAGAATGTTACGTTACAATGGAGGAACGAGTGTTACAAACAAACAAGTTCAAGGCGCAGGGACAAGACTGATGTTCAAAGTAAGGACACTCGGGAAAATTCCTCCAGGGGCCAAAGGTGTCAAGACGCAAAGGCAAAGTGTTATAGGGCTTGCGTATAAGGCATGCTTTAGATGGTTCAGTTGAGAGAAACATGGAGCCAGCATTAGGCCAAGGATGCAGATATGCAAATGTGATTAATACAACACACAATGGTAATGTCCTTCAATGTGAATTTAATGAGCCCAGAGACGGTAAGCTCGATGGTTTTTCATATTTAGAGAGCCTGAAAAAACGTCCGGACTGAAAAAGGGGTAAACTACCGTCGGACAGATGTGACTTTCAAATTTCAGTTTAACGAGCGTGAAAGGCCACAAGATCGCTCAACAATCTTTTCATGTTTAGAGGGTCTAAAAAGGGATTAAAAGAAGACCCGTTATGTCTTTTGGGAGTCTCGAGGGTGAGGTCAAGAGTGAAAAGGAATCATGCAAATGAGGCTCAAACTCGAAATCAGGAAAAACAACAAGGACTCCCGAGCCTACATTCATTAGAGACAGCATGGACACCATAATGTAACCAGGATCTACCTAGGGCATCCATGTTCTGGTATGCTCTACCACCAACTCGTGACACTTCTAAAGTAGCAATGATGGTTCTGTGTCACAACCTGATGGGATCAATCCTATGGAAAAGGGATAAAGACAATGAGATACAAAAGTCAAGGTGGAAATCTAACCTACATGCTCAAGTTGATCATCTAAGGTTTTTCCACGGACCGCCAAAAGTTACCCAAAAGTCCAAAAAAATGTCATGATACCCGATCATACCCTTCCAACGCAACTCCTGAATCACTCTAAATGGTTTTTGGTTTAAAGAAATTGATAAGGGGGGCCAAAAAAGTGATAAAAAGAGGCCAAAAAGTCTATAAATAGAAGCTGGCAGCTCATTATCACCATTGTTGATTTGGAAATTGACTCTAGAGCAAAAAAAAACCTTTGATAAAAGTGGTGATTCCGAGAGCTACAGTGGACGAAATGACCATCTGTCTGGACCAAGTAAGTACAAATTCTCTCCTCTTGTAATTTAAATCTTTATTTATGCTTTTGGTTTCAAGTTTTGGGGGGGCGTCAACCTTCAAAAGGTCGGCCCTAGGTCCACGCGGATTGTCTTATGACAAGATGCATGTACATTCAGGCAGAGTAAAAACTGCACGCGTGTACACACGACTATCATCATTACAGCCCGCATGGACCCCCTTATTGAATGAAAAAAAAATTAAAAAAACAAGGGTTAACCCGCCTGAACTTGGTGTTTTGCAGAATGTATGTTCACTAGAGGGAAAGAGAGCATGAGGAGGTTAGTGAGTTGGTCAGGGAAGACCCCAATGTTGTGGTTGTCTTAATGCAATGTGGGTTGCTCAAGTTCTTCTTATGTCCTTTTATGCGGGCACAACCTAGGCTACTGAATGCCTTGGTTGATTATTGGCATCCTGATGCAGAGGCCTTTATGTTAGAGGGGCAGTCACTAGTGCCTATGACAGAGCACATATATTTTTTGACTGGCCTCTCCAGGAGAGGGGAACCAATCAACTTTCAGACATTTCCTTCGGGGCCTCATAACATATCGAAATTGATAGGACTTTATTGTTAGGCTGGTACAGACCGATCGAGCTCACAAGTGCCCATAAGCAAGATCACTGACTTATCGCTGCAGGTGATAAGTCAGTTTCTTATTGAGCAGATGACTGGTTATGCGGCTCTACATCGGGCATCCCGTGCACAGATGAACTGTGCAGTCCAGTGCTTAAATGCACAAATATTTGACTGGAGAACTACATTGCTAGATTGTATGAAGAGGCAGCTGACAGATTGTCGGTCGCGGACACAGAGGAACTTCGGGTTCGAAACGATTCTATGCTCTTTCTTCTTTGAAAGAGTTATGAGTTTCAGTCCTCGAGTGGTGGTATGAGAACATCAGGCCTCTCTTCCTGCGGTTTGTAGATGGGCAGTGTTACTGCCATGACAGGGTGGTGGAAGGACCAATGAGTCCTTTGATGATGTTTTCTTCGCTTGGTTGTCACGATAGATCCCAGTCATAGAGGATTACCCTTACGCTGGGATTGATTTCTCGAGAGATCCTGAGATACCAGTACCTCCTGGTGAGGAGCGAGGAGAGATGAGTAAGTTTACATCATTGTTTTGTTGTTGTTGTTGTTGTTGTTGTTGTTGTTTTTTGTGAAACATATGTAATTTTTATGTTGTTTTTTTATATATATAATTTTTTTATACCAGATTATTTGACGGATATGTGTCTGTTGTGTGAAGATGTGGGACCAGTGCAACCTGCAAACTATGTGAGGAACATGCATCATCCTCGGTCGGGGGTTGCACCTGCCGCCGCAGGGGGACCAATAGCAGCAGGAGAGCTTCCATCCAGGGAGGCTGAGAGGGTGTTGAGACGAGTCAAGCAAAACTTTACCTCACTCACCCGCATATTCCCTATGGCAGATATTAAGGATCTGCCACCATCCATGCAACCTCATGTAGTGGGGGCACCACGGACGTGGGTCCAATTGTTTTGACATTTGGCAAACTTTGTTGATCAGTACAACAGGGCCCACAGGCCCTGACCTTAGTTAGTCTAGACTTTTCATCTGCCGAGAGCACTACTTGTATATATTTTTTGAGGGCATAAGCCCCATGACTCGTTACTGGTCAAACTTTTGAGGCACTTGCGTCCACCTATGTACTCCGGTGATTATGATATTATATATGGATTTTTATGTCTTTTTGTGTCTTATGGATCATATCTTCCTTTAAAAATGTATTTACATGTTTATGTGTATGTCCTTTCATATGTGTGCGAGATGCCAATCTAATATTTGATTAGCTAGAGTATCAGTAATTTGGTTTAATCTCCTAGGAACATGAAAATATGTAATATAATCAAAACTTCATTCTAAGAGACGTACCCTAAGGAATCGTCAGTGTAAAGTCGGATCATGAACACGGTAGACTCTATTTAACTGAGACACAACCAATTGAGCATCTATATAGACCCGGAGATGAGAGATACCAAATGACAGGGCGTCACGAAACAACTCAATAACTGCACTATACTCGGCGACATTGTGTGTAGTGTCACCTAAGCATATACCTCCATAAGATAATAATTGGCCTCGAGGTGTAAACATTACCCAAGCTGCGGAGGCAAGCCTCCAAGTGTGTCGGCTAGCACCATCTACGTACCCAATGACCACCTCGGATTCACTTGACATCTGCCAAAGTGAAGAAAGACAACATCAAAAATGACACATCCATAATACTAAAAGAAACTAGAAAGTAATAGTACAAAGACTATACATATGTTACAAATAATTACCCATGGTGACCTACCTATGAGTGACACTTCTTGAGGTAGAGCCCATTTCTAGGCTCTGCCAAAGCATTTCCCTCAAAGTCAACTAGACGATAAGCCTCATTTTTTAGAACCTCTTTTATGACGAAAGGTCTAAACCACATGGGTTTGAATTCTCCTGCCCCCAAGGGGTCCTTATCTTGGTCATAGACCAGGACAAGGTCGACTTTAGAAAAAATTCGAGGACGAACGGACCGATCATACTGACACTTGACTTTATGTTTGTGAGCCTCGTTGGCCAGGGCCGCATCACGACGCTGCTCATTGAGCTGCTCAAGGTATAATAATCGCTCTTCAAGTGGAGAAGTGTCTGGCAATAATTGTACTCCCAACTTTAGGGATGGGATCTGACATTTAATAGGCAAGACTGATTCTAGCTCGTAAATGAGTTGAAAAGGTGAGAAACTGGTTGCAGTCTTAACAGACGTTCGGTAAGCCCATAATGTTGAGTATAACATCAAATGTCAATTTGACTTGGTTGAGTTGATCGTTCATTGTAGGATGGTCTTAAGAGATTTATTTACAGCTTCCACCTGACCATTTGCTTGGGGGTAGTAGGGTGACAAATTTTCTTTCCGTAACCACAGATTTGATGTTAACTCAGTCATCAGCTAGTTCTGAAAGTGACTGCCATGGTCAGTGACAATCTCCCTCGGGACACCTAACCTTGCTATTATCTGGTTGAATAAAAAGAGAGTCGCAGTCTCTCCATCATCTTTAAACGTTGGCATAGCTTCAACCCACTTCGTGAAGTAGTCTACAGCTACGATGATATAATGGTGCCCCCTTGCTGAAGGAAGGTTGCATGTAGTGTAATCAATCCCCCACTTGGTGAAGGGACCAACTGTGATGACAGGAAACATGGGAGCAAGATGTGCCCTTATCTTCTGAGAGAAGATCTTACACGGGTGGCACTTCTTGATCGATTCGATACAATATTTGATTAGTGTCGTCCAGAAGTAACATACACGTAAAATATTTTGGGTTGTTTCCAACCCAAACAAATGACCGCCACATGCTCCGGTGTGGCAATCGTTAAGCACGATAACTGCTTCTTCGTGAGTGAGACATCGGTGCAGGATGTAGTCTACACCTCTTCGATACAACGTATCATCAAGTATGAGATAATTCTTAGCCTATTGGTGTATACATCGATGCTCGTCACGAGAAGCAGAGGTGGGGCACTTCAAAGTCTGGAGATAGATAAGTATATCTCCATACTAGGGATCCGAAGATGTGATCAAAAACATATCTCATCTGATAGGCGACTCTTCAGGCACAACATCACCTGACTCAACCAGAAGTTCCGAAATAAGTTCTGCGAAGACCGGTGACTTTTTGGATTTTGCTGAAACGAAATCTAAGTCAAACTCCTGGAGGACAAATATCCATCTACTAATCTTTCCACCTATTACCCATCATGTCAACATGTACTGGAATGGATTCACGGCAGCAATGACGGTGGTCTTGCGAAACAAAACATAATGACGGAACCGTTGAACAGCATGGACTGCTGCCAATGCAAGTTTTTTGATATGATAATAATTGAGTTCTGGTCCTACGAGGCCTCGGCTCAGGTAATAAATCACATATTCTAAGAACAAGTCATCTTCCTAAACTAAGACCATGTTGATGGTTGACTTTGCTGCAGTCGGGTATAATAAGAAATCTTTGTTATAGTTAGGTGGATGAAGCAGAGGGGCAGTCATGAGGGCATGTTTCAATGCATCGAAAGAGAGTTGAGCGGCATCATCCCAATGAAAAGGAACTTCTTTCTTCAGTAAGTGTATAAATCCCTTTGTAATCTCGGCATAGTTGGCGATGAAACGTCATAAAAAATTTGCCTTGCCATGTAGACTTTGAAGTTGAAGGATTGTGCGTGGGGGAGGCAACTGAATTATTGCCTCAACCTTGAGAGGATCAACCATGATCCCTGTTGTTGACACTATGAAACCTAAAAAACGTCCTGATGTTACACAAAAGCTGCACTTGTTTGGATTCAAGCGAATCTGGAAGTAGCAACAACACTCAAAGATAAGTCGGAGGTGTGTGGGATGATCCGTTCTCTTGTGATATCGAGATGCTAAATCATCTAAATAGGCCTCGACTATATGCTTGAGGTCATGGAAAGAAAAAGACATGGCCCGTTGAAAGGTCGCTCCAGCATTTTTGAGACCAAAGGGCATCTTACGATACGCGAATGTACCCCATGGACAAATGAATGTCATTTTGTGTTGGTCTTCGAGTTTGACTTGTATTTGATTATATCCCAAAAATCCATCCATGAAAGAGAAGGCCTCGCAACCTGCACATTCATCAATTATTTGGTCGATGAATGGTGTGGGAAAATTATCTTTTGGACAGGCCTTGTTCAAATCAAGGAAGTTTGTACATACATGAATCGTGCCTTGTTTTTTATTGACCGGAATAGGATTTGACACCCATTGGGTCAAATGGATAGGATAGATAAAACCGGCTTTTAGCAGTTTCTCAACTTCAACCTTAATGGTTGCTGCTTTCCTGGGATTAACTGGACGAAGCTTCTGCCGAACAAGCTTGGCATATGGATAAGTTGTGATTTCATGTTCGACTATTTTTGGATCGATGCCTAGAATTTCCTCATAAGACCAGGCAAAAACGTCACGGAATTCTTTAAATAGATCTGTGTATATTTGAATCTCTCCAGGGCAGTAGTCAGCTCCGACGAAAACATTCTCCATGACACTGGTGGTTCTAGAGATATTGATCGGTATGGTTTTAGTGATGGTTTCCATATTACCCTCAGCATAGACCTCATGTGTAGCTAAGGGATTAATAGGACAAGACATATATCCAATCATAGTCAAGGTGAATTCTCCGGCTTCGATTCTGCTTAACTCTGGGAGGAAGTATGATCTGTGATGAAGATCATCCCAGGGTTTGTCCAGACTAGTCATTGCTTCAATTATTGCTTCGTCGGAGGGCAAGACTAAGTCTAACGAATCGGTGTCAACAAGAGAACCTTGAGCCCAAATAGGCTCTAGAAGCAGATCTAACTCTTGTGCAGGAGTTGGATCTGTGTTGGTTGAATCTTGTTGGACTAAAGAGTACGCTACTTCAGCTGCGGACAAGGGCATGGACATGCCCGGGTGCCCTGTCCCATCCATCGTGGTCAATGGGGAAAGAAGTATCCACGGATCATTGAAGTAAGTCGTGTGAAACGCCGAAACTTGGAAAATCTCAACCTTATGGTGGTCGGATATGAACTTGACATCATCTTAGGGGGTGGGTAATCGAAGGTACCCATCAAAGATAGGCACAAACCAACCCCTACATTGACTACGCCTGGTTAAGGATTATCAATCATCGGGACTGCGGACACCCCCAATGAAGGGTTAGGTCTGGAGAAAGACAATTGATCAATGGTCACAATCCGGTCCTTGTGTGGAAACAACAAGACCCAGAAAATTGTAACAACCACTGCTTGCATGGCATAAGTCCAACTCCTTCCTAACAAGAGATTGTAGTCGAGGGACGCATCGACTACTTCTACCTCGATGCACACGGTCTTCCCTCTTAACTGCACAGGGAAAGAGGGAATGATATCATGTGGTCGGAACGAAAGTAGTGAGAAGAGTAGGTGACAGAGACAAAACGGGCTGGCCAATGGCCTTCCAACATGCCAACGACATAACGCATGTCAAGACGCCCTCATCAACCACCGTGCAGAAAATATTTCAAGTAAAAGTTTTCATGGGGTGAGCCACTACTATCTGAAATGCTACGTGGTAAGGCCGACGAGTTTTTAAGTCGGTTGTATCCAACATGATGGTACCCAGATTACAAGTCTCGATAGATCCTAAAGCGGTTAACAAATCTTTCCTCTAGGAAGGGCAGCTTTGGAGGACCTCCAAAGCAGACATCGCACAAGGGGTTTGAGACAAATCCTCCACCACAGAATAGTTATGGGCGACCCTTATGTTTGGGTTGTGAGAAGCTTTTTTGAACGTGCCTTTTGGGATGTGTGTCAATGTTTCACCCAAATTCTTCTCAATCTGTAGAGGAATATATGGGAGTTAGGCTTCTTTTCCCCTCTTAGAAGTGATTGGTTTACTGTAGTCATGTGCTCTAGTCGATATAAAAGCATCACCCTTCATCATATACACATTCGCGGATGCGGAATTGTTCGAAGATGGAGAGGGTCCTTGACTGCCGCCTTCCATGCTTGTAGAGGATTGGGTTAGGTTTTTCCCATGCTGAAATGGATTGGTTAACACAGCAGGTTGTTGTTGTGTCACAAACTTTTGGGCCTCTGCAAGCCGAGGACATTGGTGGGTCGGGTGGTCTTCCATGCACAGGTTGCACGGATACCTCGCCTTTCATTTCTTAGTGTTTCCCCCGCCATCATTATTAGTGGGTTTCTTATCCCCCTTACCCTTCTTTCATTGTTTTTTCTTTCCTTCAGGCTGTTGGGTGGCCTTTGGATTTATCGATTGCACTGTGTGTACATCTGACATTTTGGTAGGGGGAGCAGCCAAAACAGTAGTTTGGCTGGTTGTTGTGTGTTATATAGACAATTGTTGCAATCGCTTCGTCAGTTGCTCAGCGGGCTTTATTTGTGTTGAACCAACAATACCATCGGCATGTGGTCCAGCTCTCTGTCTGGTTTTATCAAGTATTGAGTGTGGGGCATCTGGCAAGATCTCATATAATAAACCAGACTGAGAATATATTAGCTCAAGTTGTTGAGCTCTCATGATGGCGTCTTCTTCAAAAAATACTCCCAACATCGTGACATATTTGGATAACTGTGGGACCAAATACGTAAGGAACCACTCAAGCAGGAATGCTGGTGGGACTGGCACCTTAATTAAACTCTTCTGGCATCTCCATTCTCGGATGTGATCAGAGATATGGTTCGCTTTTTTTTGTGCGAAATTGGACAGCAATTATGTGTCAGTGTCGTATCTCATAGGTAATTGGAATTGGTTTAGGAAATCCATTGCCAATTCGATGAAGGAAGAGTATCTTGAGTGTTCGAGCTCAATGTACCATTTCGTGGCACTCCCAATGAGAGTATGTTGAAATAATTGCAACTGTATGGAGTCATCTTTCAACAAGTTAGATGAGCACCAAAGATCGAAGGTGGTCACATGATCTCTTGGATCTTCGTTAGGCTTGGCTTCAAACTTTGGTATGTCTGAAGGCAACTTCGTCGGTATAGGGGGCCAATGTGGATCGTGACAGATAGGATCATTCAACAACCTTGTCAAGTCTGGAAAATGCAAGGTTGCCAGGAAAGGTAGTTTGGGTTGTTGGTGATAACCTGGGAAAAAGGGACCTGGAGTTTGACTGACACCAGGTTGCCAGGAAAATTTCAGCTACATGCCTGGGTTCTGGTAAAAACCATGGCCATGACCAGCATACGGATTCTACGTGTGAGGAGACATCATCAGCTGATTCCCAAAATAGGACGTAGATGGTTGGGCGTGCATTACATTCGGAGGACTTTGGGAAGGGTTGCCCCATGCCGATCTCGTGGGGATAGGCATAGTACCTTGTCCGATGTTCCATTGGTTGTGAAAATAATTGCCCCAGATCGGTATTCCTGACGAGGGAACAGATCCCTGCCAAGAATTCCAAGGCTCTGATGCGGAAGAATTTCCTGGGTTTGCCCCTTGTGCAGGAATAGTACCCTGCATAGGAATAGGTTGTCCAAAACCGGGATTGGCCCCATTCAGGAAAGCAGCTGATGAGAAAGCATTGTTACCAAACACACCGAACAACGAAAATGGTGTCAAACCTACCGGCATATTATGTGAAGGTGGTCCTTGACTCCCTGCTCCAAATAAACTATGGTGTGCAGGTGGCCCGGCGGATTGTTGATGCGTGCCACTGAGTGAAGGGGACAAAGGAGGTATATGACCTCCCCCATAAAGGAAATCATTAAAAGGAGCTGAAGTGCCCCCCATGTGGCCTTGCAAAGGAGCGTTAGAGCTCCCTGCCCCTAGACCTAAAGTCTATGAAGTGGAGTAGGAAAGCACAGGACTTGTACCCGAGCTAGGCATCTCGTATGAGAACGGAGGTCCTATCGCACTTGGTGTGAAAGGGGTTGTGGCCGCCGCCATAGATGGGATCAGACCACTGTGCAAGGTAGAGGTAGTCAAGACCATGGTGGCTCGGACCGGTGACGGTGGGTTAGGAGGTGGAAACTCTCCTATGGTGACAACCATAGTGGGAATTGAAGAATTCCCAGAAGGAGTGACATCATTTGTTTCCATTGTTGTGTGTGACACCGTCTAGCACTCGTAAGGGTGAATCGGTATGATGATGGGTGTCGAAAGATCAGTGGTTGGAGTTTCAGGTGGACCAAGAGCTTTCGCTCCAAAGTCTAAAACAGTGGTTTCCTCCGGATGTTGGTCGGGCACAATTTCTTCTGACCCGATCGCTTCAAAAGACCCTTGTTAGTCTAGTTTTCACCTTAGTGGTGGCGGGGGTGGCTCCAGTGTAACCGGCGATAGGCCCAAAAGCCTTCGTGACCAGTGGAGCTCATGATCCTCCACTATGTGAGAAGATCAAAGACACCCTAGGGTTTTTTATTGGTACAAAAAACAACACACACTAAAAAAGTCCCTACAAGATAAAATAAGAAAACACTAAACTAATTGGAAGAACAGTTACAACAACCAACACTAGAGAAGCTTACCGGTGCAAGTGCAACTCGAACACGGAAGCACCCTTTAGGTATTCTCTGCAAAGCGTGGCCTGATGTCTGTCCTAGGTACCACGGTATACCCCTGCAGTCACCTGTGTATGTCCCTAAAATGATAGGCAACTAGGTTGCCAGCGCGCGAACAGTCACCAGGCGGGTACAGTTGAAAGTCAGGTAGACCACAATGAGCAGGGTATCTAGCCTGAAACCTGTCAAGGGTATCGAACGCAAGTGGTCTGGAAGACAACTGAGGACCTTGAATAGATTCGAGGCCCACGAAGCTCCGTGGCAAATGCAATCGGCGGAATCCCAAGACAAGCCCTCTATATGTGTTCTCCACTACGATTGGTCCAGCTTTGGAGGGGTTATCTCCGCTACCTTTCCGCACACGACCTCGTGTTTAGCCCCTGTGTTAGAGGGGGGTCCTGGATAACTTTCATGATACTTGACTTTGACACTCCCTAACTCAGACTCCAATGTTTGATTTTAATGGCCTTGAGGAGTTTCCTCTCCAGCCTAATTTAAGGCCCTAACCCTAAACTAGTTGGTTAACCCTACAAACATAAAAAGTATAATGAATTTTAGATTTAGCGTTAATTTTTATGGCTCCTCTTAAGTCAAAGGTTATGAAAGTGAAACTAGTGATGTTTGAAATACGAAAGCAAAATAAACAGAAAGTTGGAAACAAAAGCCTTCACTTAACTCAAATCTTAAACAACTTTTAAAACTTAAAAATTTTTCTAAGATCTTTGAACAACAAACTCAATGCAGGATTTCACTCGACTACGAGCTACTTATGATCTAATTAAACCGTCAAGAACTTGTGAAAGCAAAGACTTTTCCCTGGTTACTAATGCAAAACAACACTTTTTAACCAAACAAAGAAATAAAAGATTTTTTTTTTTTTTATTTGAATGCTCACAAAGCAAAAAGGAAAAATATCAGCAAGTCAAAACCAAGAAAACTTCTGGCATAAGCGCAAATCACAAAGAGTCACTTTAAAAATCACACACAGGCAAATTAAAATTGGACTCTCACACTTGTCTAAAAACCCTATAAAAGAAAATTTTGAGGAAAACTTCCAAATGAAAAACAAAGTTATTGTTGTGATCAAACCTAAGTTACTGACTGCTATGACAGAGACCCAAAAACCTGAGAGGTATAACTCGTGTCAAAGGGAAGGATGACTACCTCACCTTCAACAAAAAATTTCTCCACAAGCACACTACTGACAGTTCAACGGCAAGCGTGTGCACGCGAGTTGTATAAAGTCAGAGCGCATGTACATGCGTGATGGCCTTATACAGGTCGCGTGTATCTATGAAACTCTGAGACAAATGAAAGGACAAGCAATCCAGCCTAGGCAGAGACCACTGATACTGAGAACCAGGATCTCTTGAAGACTCAGACACTTACTTTAACAGAAAAAAAGAAAACAATTCAAGGAAAACTTCATAGAACAAACCAATCTGAGGTGAAGCCTAAGCTATAGACTGCAAACGACAAAGACTAGAAAGAGTTCCAGAAAACCCCTGAGAAGGACTAATTCTGACAGGGAAGAGGATGACTTCCTCTTTTAAAAGAAATTTTATGGAATCATACACGCGACTGACACTTCCTCAGCTAGCGTGTACACGCGGGCTGTGAGAATGTAGGGAGCGGGTACACGCATGTAGACCTTATACAGGCTGTGTGTACCTCTATGGGTCTCGGAAAAAAAACACAGTCAAGCAAAGAAACAGAGATAACTGGTATGGCAGACCAGAATCTCCGTTAGCTCAGACTTTTGTAGAAACTTTAAAAACAGGAAATGAGACCAGTTCTTAAAAATACCCAAAACATATTCCCAAAAACCCTAGATAATCCCCAGTATGGTCGCCAATTTCCTTGTGAGTGGGAAATCCCTCTACGGACTAGCACTTAGGGTTTTATTATGCATTCAGAAAAGACCTAAAGATTCCTACTTTCTACCATTGCCCCGGACCTAATCCCCATTATTCTTAAGCAAACACGTAGTTAAGAAGATCAAGTGAGCATACCTTATTTTGGGCGTTTGATATCGATCCTTCTTCACGCTTGATCGCTCTTTGACTGCAGCTCTCCTCCCAAGGCTGACCTTCATTCACACAAGACAAACAAAGAACTCCACATGCATTTGATATATAGATTAATGGGTTAGAGATTCAATCAACATGTATGCAATAAACCATGAAAACCTCATATGGTGGGACGGGAAAAGTACTTCTTTATCATTAACTTCAACAAATAAACTTACAATGATGAAGCCGGCCACTACTCCACGAACCTGGTCCTGGGCTCCTCTTCAACTGTCCTCCAACTTCTTTGCTCTATATTTCTCTTTGCACAAGGATGGCTAAAGGGTTGGGATAAAGGGAATGCACAATCAGGTATAGTTTCTTTACTATGATTCTCCTCTTCCAAATGGGACCCCTAACCTTTCTTTTATAGGCTATAAGAAGCTAGGTATTTGGTCAAACCCTCGGCCATGCATGGCCGAAAGGTTTAGTTA
>JASDQU010109064.1:67378-81224 GCA_032191745.1 Picea mariana | reverse complement strand
TTTCTAAAGGTATATAACGTTTCTTCTCTTTACTATATGTTTAATTTGTTTTACATGTAATTTTACATTACTCTCATACTTAGCCATCGATCAGAAACATATAGTTGCTGAAACAGTTCGAACTGCAGATTATTGTTGCTGCTTGAAGACCCGTTGCTGAAACAGTCAACAACACACAAATCCCGTTGCTGAAACAGTCTGTGATCTGCGATGCTAGAACAACAATTCACACAGCAGTAACAAGAAGGAGTTGTTACACTTGCCGCAACAGCCACACCTTAAGACATCACCAACCATCACTCCTGCTTGAGACCACGTTGCTGAAACAGTCAGAACACAAATCCCGTTGCTGAAACAGTCTCTGATTTGCGATGCTGAAACAATATACAACAACAGTAACAAGAAGATAAATAAATAAGTTGTTACACCGACAATTGAAAATTTATGTAACACTTGATTGTTTAGTTAATAAGCAATTACAGTGACCAACAAATGTCATCTGCATAGACTTCAATAATCAATATATTGTGTCGATCCACATTTATGTAGAGATTGATGTTTTCATTTCCTTTCCTGAACCCTTGTTGTTGTAAATATATGTCTAGTCTCGAATACCATGCTCTGGGGGCTTGTTTGAGACCATATAAATCCTTCTTCAATATGAAAACATAACTTTCCTTCTCTGGCAACTGAAATCCTTCTGGCTACTCAATGTAGAATTATTCCTTTAGATCTTCGTTTAGGAATGTTGATTTCATGTCCATCTGATACACTTTAATTTTCTTGGAGCATGCATAAGCTAGTATTTGTCGGATTGCTTCCATCCTGAAAACTGGGGAAAACATATCTTCAAAATATATACCTTCAACTTGAGAGTATCCTTTGCATACCAATCTTGCTTTGTTCCTAGTAACTTGTCCATCCTTGTTCAATTTGTTCTTAAAGACCCACTTTGTACCGATGGCATTCTTGTTCTTTGGTCTTGGAACCAATTCCCATGTGTCATTATTCTTTATCTGATCTAACTCTTCATCCATGGCCTTGAACCAGTGCTCATGTTTGCTAGCTTATTCAAAAATACTTGGCTCAATTGTAGAAAATAGTGCTAGATGTTGTTGTTCTAGTGAACATATTCTTCTTTTGGTTTCAACTCTTGCATATTTATTTCCAATAGTATGATATGATGGATGATTATTCTACTTTCATCTGCTGGGTGTCTTTGAAGGTACTTGAATATCTTGTGTTTCTTGCTCTGATTCTGGCTACTCTTCTTCTTCATCTGATTCTTCATCTACTTCTTCTTCTTTCAAATCTTCTTCGTGATCTCATTCCACTGAATCTTTTCTACTTTGTTTTATCTTTTGATCATCTATCTCATCAAACGTCACATTGATGCTTTCCACTATTCTATTGAGTCTTAGGTTGAAACATTTGTATGCTTTCCTTTTTCTTGAGTACCCAACCAATATGCCTTTATCGACTCGAGAATCAAATTTTCCAATTTTTCCATCTTCTCTTTTGATGTAACATTTGCTTCCGAAAAATCTGAAGTGCTTCACATTTGCTGGTCTTCCTTTCCATAGTTCATATGGAGTCTTATCACTGTTATTTTTAAGCATCCATCTATTCTAAATGTGAATTGTTGTATGCACTGCTTGTACCCAAAAGACATCTGCCAACTTGGAATTCATTAACATGGTTCTAGCCATTTCCTATACTGTTCTTTTCTTCCATTCAAAATATCCGTTTTGTTGAGGTGTCTTGGCTACTGAGAATTGCCTTTTTATCCCATGATAATTTTATAATTTCATGAATTCCTTTGATGTAAATTATCCTGAATTGTCTGATCTCATAAACTTGATTTTCAACTCTGTCTCAGTTTCAACCATCTCTTTGTATGTATTGAAGCTTTCAAATGCTTCTAACTTCTTGTTTGGAAATAAAAATGCAATCATTCTTAGGTATTCATCAACTAGTAGCATGAAGTACTATTCACCTTTCAATCCTTTTTTTCTTGTCGGTCCAACCAGATCAATATGTACAATTTCCAATGGTTTTGTTGTGCAGTATTCCTTTGACTTGAACTTTGTCTTGGTCTATTTTCCTTGTAGACAATGCTTGCATAGAATGTTTGTTGGCTTCGAGATCTTGGGCATTTCTCTTACTACATTTCTTTTTTACTTTGACAATATTATCGAAATTTATGTGACCCATTCTTTTATGCCAGAGCCAAATTTCATCATCGTTTCCTAAGAAACATCTTTCCTTTCCCATTTCATTTAGTACATATATATTTCTTGGAGTCCTTACAATTATAGCTACCAACTTACCTGATTTTTATTTCCTTATTTATCACTTCTTTGAATCAAACATAAGCATGTGTCTTTGATCACACATATTATGTTTCATGTATTTGACCAATAAAACATTTTCTGCAATGACATCCTTACTTCCAAGCTTGACTGTGCCCTTTCCAATAATATTGGCGGAGTTTTCATTCCCAAATGAAACTGATCCATCTCTTTCCTTTTTCAATGTCAGAAAACTGTCTTTATCCCCTGTCATGTGCTTTGAGTATCCACTGTCAACATACCATCCACATTTCTTGTATTGAGCTTGTAGATAAATATTTCATTCTTCAGTGTTGAATTGATCCTACTTTCTTATCCATATCCTTTGTGGTTCTTGATTATGACTGTTGATGTTATTCTTTGGTTCCCTTGGAGGAACATCGAGTCCACAATCTATAGTTATATGTCCAAAGTTGTTGCAATTGTAGCATTCTACCTCACCACCTAATGATCCAAATCTGTTGTAGCTTCTACTCTGTGCTTCATGAGATCTTCTTGGATACCCATTTCTTGTATAGTTCTCATTTTTGCGTCTGTTCTTGGTATTGGCTCTACAATTCACAGCTTCGTTCCCAAAATTATAACATGAATAACATGAACCAAGAAAAATAGTTTGATACTTGGGAGTGGAATATATTTTGAATGGTGGCACTCTTCTGAATCCTTCTTCTTCTTGAGGTATTTATGGCTGCTGCTGATATTGACTTCTGAATCTTCTAGGTGGTGTAGTGTTTCTGTAATCTTCCCCTTGAGTTTTCCCGTCTTCTTCTTTCAAGGGACCTCTAACAACTTTTGCATAGCTTCTTGGTTCTTCTTCTTGTTCTATCATTTTGGAGCTTGAACCTTTCTCTGTCTTCATCTGATTGTATCCCAATCTAGATATGTCATAGTAAGGTCTTTGAATGTTAATAATATTATCCAATATCCTGGTGTTGTTTTGCTGCATGTCCTTTTCCTGAAGATCTTTTCTTAGAGTGACTATCTCAGCTTCCAAGCTTTCAATTGGCCAGCCTATTTTTTCTAACTTCCCTCTGAGTGCTTACTTAATCTTCTTGTCTTCTTGTACCTATAGTTTCAGCTTCATGATTGTTTTCTCGACCACTTTGGAGTTATGATATTCTTCTTTCTTAGTTGGTTCTTCCTGGAGTGAATTTTTTTTTCTTTTTTTCTTTTGATAACTTTTATGGCACTCAACAATTCTTCTATATAATTGACTTCTTCCTCTTCATATTCTTATTTGCATATTTATTCATCAGGGTCTTCTATTTCCATGAACAATACCTATTGGCATTGGAAGTCACCTCTGGATTTTTGCAGAGGTAATCCCAGTACCCATCATTCTGTATCTCACAGTGAAAATTTTTAAGGGGGTCTAATGGATGCAAACTCAGGATGATATCACTTTAACTTAGTAAACTGGACTGGAATTCACAGGGAAGTGAGGTCTCATTATAACTTCAGTCAGTAGGCTGTAATAAGGGTGAGTAGGGGGGATAATTTGAGGAAAATGAAGAGGCCTTCTATGGACATTCGGTCTTCTAGCAACCTAAAGAGGAAAAACTCAGAAGACAAGATCCTCTTGGTTCAGAGTTTTAAGGAAATGAATGAAATTATCACTGAATTGAAATCAAACCTACATAAAAAATCAATAATAACAACCTGATTGGATCATCCATGCCCGATTCATTCAGCGTTAGGGGAAAAACAATCACAAGAAATTGATTAAAATTGGTTGTGATGCCACTGTGATCAAAACTACATCACAAGATCATAACTACTCTCGACTGAATCATCCATTCCCGAGTGTCTTAACAAAGTTGTTACAGAGAGATGAAATGAAACTAAGTTACATTAAACAAGAAGTCTCAAATACAGGTACCTAACCAGAGAACTAGAGGCTTCATTAAAAATTTACAAAATGAGAGCCTAGCTCAACCATCCCCTCTCACAAAATATGAGGAAGACTCCTATATACTAAGAGAAAAACTGCAGAAGTGTACTCGAGTCTTTACATTGAAGGTATTACGTCTGTATGCTTCCTGTCAGACTGTGTATGCAGTTTACTATCGAAAGTGAGCTCTGTCAGACACAATCGTGTGTTAGGAAGGCTCTGCAGCTGAGCTGACTAGCTGACAGTCCTTCTCTGGGATTTCCATTTATGGTGGAAACGATATTCAACCACCACCAACCAAACCTAATAACTACTTCAACAAGATCGAGAAGGCCCGAGTCATCACTGCACCTATGGAACTTGGTGGCCTCTGCATTCTGCCATCTAGAGCTGAGTTGGATGCTCGCAGGGATGGGTAGGTAGTCATGGATGTGGACTAGGATTTGGCGGAATGATGGCACGATGGAAGGGCTACTGGGTTGTGCGATGGCCAAGTGGAGGAGACATGGAGGCTTGGGAGAAATTATGAGGTGACACAGGCGGGAACTGAGGTGTAATGGGATGAAGGTGATGTGGAGCGAAATGGTACAGGTGGCGGGAGATGATAAGGGAAGATGCGATAGGTGGGACAGTGAATGGAGGATAGGTGTGAGGGAGCGAGAGCTATAGGGGAGTGAGAGATGTGGCAGACAGATGGGAGAGAAGGATTGGGGGATAGATGCGGGGCAGAAACTTGTCGATCCAGGATAGGGCACTATATGTGCATGCACATATCGGGGCCGCGAAAAGTGGTTTGATTCTTCCTCGCTTTTGGTCTCGATGTGTGTCTCCGACTAACACGCAGTTCCTCCACAAAACCATGGTTTCTTCCTCAGCCCGCTCTACAATTTTTAACGACCGTGCATGTTGAGGCCCTAATATGGCCAACGACCGTCAATCTGTAGCGCACAGATCTCAGCTGCCTAGATCTACACGCCTCTTATCACAATGCACCAAACCGTCGCATCAACTTTGATGGACTTAGGATAAGTGCCATTTAGTAGGTTTTTAACCCCATTATTCACATTTTTCCACCCAAGGGCCAAATCCAGTGGGGAAAACACCCCATACCATAATATGTGATAACATTAGGCTCCATGGGTGATAGATTCCTCCCTGCGAGGCTCTAAGAACCCTTTTGCAGTTCCAGTTGCCTTCTAATGGGTTATGGAGTCAAGCTCAAAACACCCTGCTGAGGAATATATGCCGAAAAATAAGATGAAAACAAACATACAAGGGCTCCAAGGATCTTATTTATGTACAATCCTAAACTAATCAAAATTTACATGGTTTTAGGTGAAAGCAAATTTCCACCATATCCAATCAAGTAACTTCCTGAATGGAAGCTGCTTTACTCTGTCGGTGATCACTAGCAGATGATGCAACCGTGATAGCAGAACGATTACACCCTTTAGATCCTCTTCAAAGGATGAAGTTGAGATGAAATAGGGTGGCTCCAAGATTTGAAGGAAATGCCACTCCATGTACTCACTGACAGGCTCATAGAATGAGTGGCAGATCCTAGGAAATTTGTAACAGACAGCCTAACCTGCTCCACAGCTGCTCACACGTGGCTGAATATCTCTGATAAGCACATGTGGATGAGGAGCTGATGCAGGCTAACTGATATCAAGTGATGGCTGCTCGCTTACAAGCTCTAGAAAGGAGATAAACTACCCCTCTTTCTTCTCCTCCAGTTCGTTTTCTTGGATCTCCCAAGGGTCAGAGTCATAATCATCATAGACAAGACCTGTAGGAAAGCTCCTTTATTCAATATGCTGCTCAATGATTTCTGCAGGACCAGGATGGCTAATTTCCTCATGATAATCTCCTTTAAGGAAAAGAGGATAAGGCTCTATTGCATGCTCTTGGAAATCTTGCATATCCAGCTCATAACTTGATTCATAGCTATCATATACAGGTTGGATGCTCCTTTGATCAACAAACTGTGATGTAGGGCTCTGCTGCTCCTTATCTGAAAAATCATCAAAGTTTGGGATAGAAGGTACATTAGGAGAAGAATTAAAGTCCTCTACAACGATGAAATATTCAACATCATCCTCAGTAGAGCTACCAAGAACATCCTCTTCAAGGGATGGAAAATCCTTTGAGCTTTCCTCAGAAAGGAAGCAATCATGTTCTGCCTTCAATTCTTCTATCTCTGCAGAAAAAGACTTTACCATCTCCATCAGCTCACTTAGAGCCTCTTCTTCTTCCCAGTCCTCATCCTTACAACTCTCCTCAGATGTAGATGAATAGGAAAGAGAATGAATTGATTTCTGATCCAAGTCATCAGGCTCCTCCTCACAGCCTACGCAAGAAACAACCATACCTTGAATACAGTCAATGTATCCCTCACAACAACCATGACAAATCAACTCAGAGGGATAAAACTTATGGCAGTAAGCATTGAAATCTGCATGAAATTGCTCTAGGGAGGAGATGCTAGCAAGGGGTAAAGAATGATACCACTCACGAGCATCCCCTGCTAACGAGAACATGAACATATTCATTAATACATCCTCATGATGTATCTCCCACTAGTGCATGAGTTCATGAAAATCTCTGAGATGTTGAGCAGGGTTGTCCTCTTTATGCTCTCTAAATATAGGCAAATAATCATTCCATTCATTTGGAGTAGGAACAACATTGGGAAAACCAGGAACAACAGAAAAATTAAAGGGAGGAAACCTTCGAGCCATGATTCTTTTTATTTCAAACCAGTGGAGTCGCCAATCGATTCCTCAACCATGGAGTCACCAGGTGAATGACGCATAGAATGAGTGTGTCTCACATTTGTTCACCATCAAAGACCAGATCTGATCGTTGTGTTCTTTGAGGGGCTACCAGGTGTAGCCAGAAGCAGCCACAATGAAACAGTGGAGTCGCCAGGTGCACAGTTGCAATTTTTGATGTACTGAGTTCTAATGCAAATTTAGAATCAGTAATATTTGTCATTCTACCCAGGGAAAATCTTCAATTCGTCCCCAACAATAGCGCCAGAAATGTTGGCACTGGAAGTCACCTCTGGATTGTTGTAGAGGTAAAACCAATACCCATCAGTCTGTATGTCACAATGAAAAGTTTTAAAGGGGATCTAATGGATGAAAACTCGAGATTATATCGCTTTAAATTAGGAAATTGGACTAGAATGCATAGAAAAGTGAGGTCTCAATCTAACTTCAGTCAGTAGGTTGTAATAAGGGTGAGTAGGGGGAAGAATTTGAGGGAAATGAAGAGGCCTGCTATGAACATTCGGTCTTCCAATAGCCTAAGGAGAAAAATATCAGAAGACAAGATCCTATTGGTTCAGAGTTTTAAGGAACTGAATGAAATTATCACTGAACTGAAATCAACCCTACATCACAATTCAATAATAAAAACCCGACTAGATCATCCATGCCCAAGTCATTCAGCGTTAGGGGAAAAACAATCAAAAGAAATTGATTAAAACTAGTCGTGATGCCACTGTGATCAAACCTACATCACAAGAACATAACTACCCTCGACTGGATCATCCATGCCCGAGTGTCTTAATACAACTGTTATAGAGAGATGAAAGGAAACTGACTTACATTAAACAAGAAGTCTCAAATACAGGTACATAACCAGAGAACCAGAGGCTTCATTAAAACTTTACAAAACGAGAGCCTAGATCAACCATCCCCTCTCAAAAAATATGAGGAAGACTCCTATATACTCAGAGAAAAACTGCAAAAGCGTACTCGAGTCTCTGCATTGAAGGAATTACGTCTGCATGCTTCCTTTCAGACTGTGTATGCAGTCTCTTGTTGAAATCGAGCTCTGTTAGACGCAATTGTGTGTCAGGAAGGCTCTGCAGCTGACGAGATGACAATCCTTCCCTGGGATTTCCATTGATGGTGGAAACGATGTTCAACCACCACCAACCAACCCCAATAACTAATTCAATGAGATCAAGAAGGCCCAAGTTAGCACTGCACCTATGGAACTTGGCGGCCTTTGCATTCCACCATCTGGAGCTAAGTTGGATGCTCATAGGGATGGCCAGGCAGTCATGGACGTGGACTAGGATTTGGCAGAACAATGGCGCGATGGGCGGGCTACTGGGTTGTGCGATGGCCAAGTGGAGGAGACACATAGGTTGGGGAGAAACTGTGGGGCGACATAGGCATGAGCTGAGGTGTAATGGGATAGAGGTGATGTGGAGCGAAGTGGTACAAGTGGTGGGATATGAGACGGGAAGATGCCACAGGTGGGACAGTGAATGGAGGATAGGTGTGAGGGAGAGAAAGCTACAGGGGAGCGGGATATGTGGCATACAGAGGAGAGAGAAGGAGTGGGGGAAAACTGTGGGTCAGACACTTGTCAATCTAGGATAGGGCACTATATGCGCATGCGCATATCAGGGCCATGAAAAGTGGTTCAATTCTTCCTCACTTTTGGGCCCGGTGTGTGTCTTCGGCTGACACGTAGTGCCTCCACAAAACCATGGTTTCTTTCCCAACCCGCTCTACAATTTTTAACGACCGCGCATGTTGAGGCCCTGATATGGCCAACGACCATCGATCTGGAGTGCGTAGATCTCATCTGCCTATATCTACGTGCCTCTCATCACAACGCACCAAACTGTCACATCAACTCCGACAGAATTAGGATAAGCGCCATTTAGTGGGTTTTTTACCCCATTCTTCACATTTTTCCACCCAAGGGCCAAATCCAGTGGGGAAAACACCTCATACCATAATATGTGATACAAATACCCTTTATGTATCACTATCGTTGACTTCATATTCATCTGATGAGGAACTGTCTTCCTTGATGCAAAGGATTTTATTGAAAACAAATTCTTTTATTTCTTCTACCCTTTTGAATTTGATTTTTCATTTTAGGGTCATCTTCTTCTTCATTTCTTTTCTTTTTTTTCTAAGGAAATTTACTAGAAAAATGACCAACACCATCACAATTAAAAAAAATCAATGGAATATTACCTTTGTATTTGTTGGTTCCCGGTTTCAACCTTCTGACGAAGTTAGCCACTTCTTCATCTTCTTTTGAATCATCATTGCAGCTACAATATGGCTTTGGATTTTGTTTTTCTTTCTTCTTCATCTTCTTGAATGCCTTGAATGTTGCTTCCTTCGTGACTGGATTGTCCTGCTCTGTCCTTATCTCATAAGTTGTGGACATACCATGAAACTCATCCATGGTCATTGTAGATAGGTCCACTCATTCTTCTAGAGATGAAATTTTTGAATCAAACTGCATTGGTAGAGATCTTAATTCCTTTTTAACAACGACCCCTTCCATTATCTCATCACCCAATCCTTTGATACTGTTTACTATTTCATCTACTCGTAGAAAGTATGATGTTATTTTTTCATCCTCATTCATCTTCAATTGTTTGAACTGAGCTCTGAAAATATGAAGTTTAGCTTCCTTGACTTTCACATATCCTTCTTAGATAGTCTTCAGTTTATCCCACATTTCTTTTGCAAAATCACAATGCATAATCTTGGTATCTATTGCTTGAGTCACACCATTATCGATAGTGTTTCTATCCATTGAATCATTTTCTTCAAGCTTCTTTCCATCTCTATCTGTCGGGGAAGGGGCAGGTGCTTTGTATCCATCTACTACTAATTTCCAAACATTGAAGCCTTGTGCTTGTATATAAGTCTTCATTATTTTTCTCCAAAAAGCATAGTCCTCTCCATCAAACTGTGGTACCCCAATCCTACCATGATCCATGATCTGCTTCCAGTGGTTAGACTGCTTCTTTAAGGACCTTCTCTGATACCAATTGTTGGATTAATTAGAGGGAGGGGGGGGAGGTGAATCGGTAATGAGCAATAATAGTACTTTTAACCTCAATTTATTCTTCAACAATATTAAATAGTTTATAATTAGCATTAAATATATCATCAACAATATAATCATAAACAACATCACATCACAATAAATACATATTACACCAATATTTACGTGGAAACCCAAATGGGACAAAACCACAAAATGATTTTCTTATATATTTATCAAAAGAAAACATTCATTGGAAGCACCAACTTCCAATTCTCCAACTACAACTGGAAGGAGGCTCCAACCCCCTATTCTCAGACTCCAACCTGAAGGAAGATACAATTCCTTGAATTCTCTAGCTCCAACTAAAATGAGGATACAACTCCTTGAGTTCTACGGCTCCAACCGGAGGGTGGCTACAACCACCTATCCTTGCCCCATCCAACCACCCTGTAATATAAATATAGACCAATTGTCACTATCACAAACTATGCCATTTCCACTGCCACTTTCATTTCCATTATCATTGTCTCTATCACTGTCACATCAACCTATATCTACTTATCAACCAACTAATCATGTACCATACCATGCATCAAGTTTATACCAATATACATATTATCTCATGCATCAATCATTAACCATAAGACACATCAACAATGGATAGTGAATCATGAACTAGAGAATCAACCATGTACAACTTGTGCCATATACCATATCATCAACCATATGCATATCTATACCATATCATCAATGAAGTATCTTAAAGAGCCTATGCATTCCCCTCATGCATACATCACCATACAACATGTATATCCCTAAACCATATACAATCAACTCAAGGATGTGAACTATAGGAACCATATCAATGTTGTATCATACATAAGAGTGATGCTCACTCAGCCAACTAACCAACATATACCATATCCAAGTACAAGGCTAAACATACCAAGAATGCCTCAATCATTCACAACATCATAAGAAAATATAAGCATCAAAACAAAATAATAACCATACTAGAACTTCTATAGCTGGCTTGAACCTGTAGAATGTTGACCTGTGAACTTTCTTTCAGACTCTAGGGACCTGGTACCAACATCTATTCAAATTTTCATGAGCTTTTCAGATGTATGCAACTTTCCCTTCTACAACATGTGTATATACTCTCTTTCCCCCACTGCAACCTGCATACATACACTCCCTCAGAGGCTTGCAACTCGCGTATGCATCAAAAACTAGGGTTTTGCTTAAACTTCGAGATTTTCACCATTGAACCTTCTTTGCTACTTCAGAAAATGATGCTACAACCTTAGCAAAAGATCACTATATCAAAAGAAAGATAAGAAATGAATAAGTGTATATGTTCTTATGAATGACTCCTTGAGGTGATTATATACTTGTTCTAGGTAACCCCTCTCCTTAATTTAGGGATTCTAGGGTTTTCTAGTTACAACAACTTTACCCCTTTGACCAAGACTTATAAAAAACTAGGGTCTTCTTGTCCACTCTTCGAGACTTCTAACTTTACAAGGAAATATGTCCCTAACTGTGAGGAACTATGTGGCATTCCACATATCACCAGAAATGGTACGACGAGTATTGTCCATCCATGAGTGAGTTAACTTCATTTATTCCATCCTTCATGACCTAAATCCTCATTAAACTATGGGATCCTTAACCATGCTTAAGGGTTTCTTGTAGACTTCTTCAAAGAGTCTTCTTGTGAGGGCCATGCTTAGAGCTACACCATAAGGGGACCACTTCTAAGACTTCTCCAAATACACCCATCACATCAGTTGACATCAATCCAATATTCATTGACATCGATGACGACCAATTTTCCAACAAATCTACCACCCCAGTTAGAATAAAAACTGCTTTGAATAAATCAAATATTTTTACTGAGTATAAACATGAAAGTAAAGCATGAAAACATATGCAAAAAATTATTCTAAATAAAATCAAATGGATTAGGAAAATCAAGCAATGCATGAAAGTAATGATCTGAGATTTTCTGTGAGGTGTTTCTCTACAAAAATCCATGATGAGGATCTTTTACTCAGGATTAATTGCATGTTAACAAGAGCAAATAATTTCTAAGCATTTCATATGAACGTGAGAAAATTTTTCATAATTACGTGCATATGTGTAATTAAATCTCTACTTAATCAAGCGAGAATGCAATCAAAACTCACACATATAATTTGACACCCATGTGATAACAGAGTTCACCAGACATCCTGGCTACATCTCCGGATTCGCTTGGAATATGAATCACTTTATTATCCTTCCTATATCAAGGGGCTGAAACCTTCTTGCAAAAATGTGGCACATGCTCCATAAAGGGATGAAAACCTAGAGAAACCTTCTCTTACACAAAGAAAACTTAAGGCTCTCACATAAGTGACATTTCTTTAGTCACCATAAGGACTAAATTACTTTCTTCCAAGCTCTCTTGAGATCTCTCCCCAATATCCCTTCAAAGAGATTACATAAGAGATTTATATGGTTTCCTTAGATCCATAATCCAAAGAGACAAGATCCACAAATTTAGGATCTAATAAAAACTCAAAGGACAAAATGAGAAATAATCTCAAACCAACCTAGGAGACTCTTAACCTCCCCTTGAGACTAGGAAACTACTTGGGATATAATGAGGAAGAATCCCAAACCAAGTCATGAGACTACCAACTTCCCATTAAAACTAGGAAACTAATTTGCGAGGTGGATTCTCAGACTTAATTTAATTTACTTTTTACAAATTAAATGAAAAATACATGAGTAATTCCACTCACTTCAAGTATTTCTCATTTTTCCAATCTAAATGAATAATACATGATCTTATCACACTCATTTAAAGTATTAATCATTTTTACAATTTAAATGAATCATTCATGATAATTAATCATTATTTGTCACCTATCATCAATCAACATTTTAATGATCTTCTCCATGGTGTGCAAAGTAATAATTCCCTGTGTGGAGATCCTCCTAGATCATACCTCCCCACAAAAATAACTTTTGGTCCTCCAAAAGTATAGAGAGAAACTGTAACTTGAATGTCCGCAGCTAGCTTCTAGGAAGAGTCTTACACTACACGATGCTCTTCCCCACTGCTCAATCTGCATAACAAATGTCTTTGAAAAGACACACCCTTATTCTCCTTCACCTTTGTACTTCAAAATGAGGATGTAGATGCCAACACTTGCATCAATTAAAATCTGTAGTTGATTCCTTCATCTGCATAAAAAATGTCTCTGAAAGGCCACACCCTTATTCTCCTTCACCTTTGTACTTCAGAATGAGGATGTCGATGCCAACACTTGCATCAATGAAAATCTATAGATGATAATACATGATCGCAATTTTTTAAATTTCAAAACAATACCATGCTTGACAAGATTTTATAAAACACTCATGGAAAAGTTTACAATGTTTCCAAAACAGGCCTAGGCAAATAATACCCGACACTCAACAATGATTACAAGACCCATTACAATGTTTCCAACAAGGTTGAACAAATTTTAGGCATAGGACAACATGCCTCTTACTCTCCTCATCAATTTAAGAGAGGTTACAAAAGTTTTATAATGTTTCAACATCAACCTAATGCTAATGCCATATAAATGCACTAGTGGTTAGATTTTATGGTCTCAAACTCCACTACAATAAATTATGCATATGGAAACCTTATAAAAATGGCTTTCAAAGTTGATCATGCCTCATCGTAGGAGCTTCTACGAAACAACTGCTCACACAGAAACGTCAATAGCTCAAATCGCGACAT
>JASDQU010109064.1:31511-54176 GCA_032191745.1 Picea mariana | reverse complement strand
TTTTCACCAGGTCAGATCTACTAGATGATAAAGATTTCTTTTAACCACAAGATAAGGTCGAGCCATTTCATTGGAATTCAAATCCAATAGTAGAGGAGCAAGATCTGGGCCAAAACATCCACATTCCACCACAATCTCCTTGATGATGGAAACTACATGATCTTTTTGATGTGTCAGTATCTTTGTATTAATAAAAGAATCCTTGCCAAGCTTATGAACTGTAAAAGAAATGCAAGTCACCTTCATCAATTTCAGATGAGAAAAACTCAATTTGGACATTTATGGTTCCAATCACGTCCTCCACACATGCATCTCCATCTTTACTCATAGTGAATCTGTACAACCAGGGATGAATTCCATGGTAGATGTGGATTCCTCTTCAAGCTTTGTGGGATTTGGAATCCCTCCAAATCCTCCTTTGGAGGGATTATAGATGCGCCATCACTGTAAGTATCACAACAAAACCATATCTTGACATGAAGGCGATCATGATAGGCTTGCAAAATTCAACCACCAACATGGACATTTGTATCTTCCCCGACCATGAACACAACGAGATCCTTGATATTGCTTACCTCCAAGCATTGTATAATGTACAAAAAGACATAACTTGCCAATAATTTCCAACATTATTTCCATCCACTGATAACACCATAGAATGGTAATGCCAAGGTTTTGATCTAAGGGATAGAAAAACACTACTGCTATTGAAATTTGTACAAGTTCTTAGGTCGTGATATGATTATGCATATGGGATGCTTCTCCAAAAAGGTGTTGTGGTCTTCTCGTAGTTGGCGTAAAACCTAGGAACATTACAAACACTTCATTGTTGCAGATCATGGCTCTTTGAAGTCTACCAACAATACATTGTGGCTCCTCCATGATAGTCACTTCCTTGATTCTTCCCCAACAACTGTCTTGGAACTAGCTTGGCAGCAATTTAAAAAAGAACAATGAATTGGCATGGATTCTCATCACTTCTCCATGGGATCCAGAGGGGTTACACCCATATAGGTAGGGTATAGTTGAGAATGCCTCCCATGATGTAGTCATTTAAAGGATCTGTATGATTCCTGATGCAAATCTATAGATCGACTACATAAATATCAAACATACATGAATTGAACGCTTGTCTAACCATTGTATTTCAAGGATGGATATGCGGTGGCCATAAAATTGTGTACATTCTCACAATGTTGGTGAGGATGACATTGTTCTTGAAGGTATCAAACTGAATTATTTTTCCCTCATAGCTTTCCCAAACCAATTTAAAGAACCTTCTTCCTACAACTTTTCTTCTTCAAGGATCGGTTCAGGGAAAATGATCACATGTTCCACCATCTCTTTTGTAGCCTCCTTTTTCATAGGTTCATGCACGAGATTCTTATTTAGTGTGCGACGAAGCATGGGGCGAAGCTTCCAACATTTTATGATTCAATGGCCACTCATTTTGTACTGAGTGCAATAGTTGCGTGACTTCATGTCTGTCTCACCTTCACTATAAGGAGATTTTCTATTCCATCACTTTGCAATATTCTTGATGTCCCAAGCTTTTTGAGGAGACTTTGATTTCCTTCGGAATCTCTTTCTAGATCTATTACTTTCAAAGAGTGATGTGCCATCATTTTTCTTAGATAGTGTTGATGATGATTTCAACTCTTTTCTTGAATAATCCTATGCTTTTGCCTCTTTTGAGAATTCTCCTTCACCATACCCCAATCCTACATTCTGGGGCCTTCCCACAACCTCTAGTGGTTGAATGATGCCTTGGCCATTAATAAAAATACCTTCTCCTTTATACCCCATATTCCTCATCAATTTCAATCCAATGCCCTTGGTGTTCCATTAAAAAACTCCAAAAGAAGCATCATCATCAATAAGGGAAGGAATTGAACATGGAGAATCATTTACCTCCATTCTTGTTTGTGACACTTGGTCATCTTCTTGAAGTTTGACCAACTGCTCCTCCTGGTTGGATGAAGGTGTAGATGAGGCTTCTAGGAAACCACATTGGTTATATGGTTTCTAGAGAGCATCCTCTATTATCTAAAAATATGCGCAACCACCAACATTTTCATGGCAAAAACCATAACTAATATACCTGTCATGGCCGCAAGTTGGTCTCGTCTTGGATGGAATTTTTGGTACCTCTTTCATGGAGCATTCTCCAAATTTCTCCTCCACTTCTTGTAGCTATAGCCGTAGATTGTTCTTTTCTTCTTTTGATTCTTGTAGAAACCTCCTCAATTCAACGTTCTCTTCCTGAATTGTCTGGTTGATTTATTCAAGCTCATGAAGCCATGTGTAATATCCCCAGGTAGAACCCTAGTTGTAATTATGAATTGTAAACATGTTTAATAGGTTGGTGAGCCGAGTTATTATAAGCTAGTAGGATTATGCATGTATTAGGCCGGAGAGCCTAGAGGCTAAGGCCAATGGGCCTAATTTTGTATATGTAATTATGTAGATTATTAATGAATGACATTGTTGTGTGTAGACTAACCACGAAGAAAGAGTTATGGGGGACTGAAATTCCACTAGGATGGGTAAGGGAGGGGGCCTAAGTGTCTAGGAATAGGGGCTAAGCTAGAGGGATTACCTCTAAAGGAATAATATTATATTATTATTTCCTAGAGGCTAAGGTTTGACATAACCTATGTTGTCCTAATTTCCTAGGGAAAGGGAACAAGTGTTAAGTGGAACTCATGTAGCTTCAAGAAGACATGTGTCAAGCTGGGCACATGCAATTTTTAGGTGGGGAAGTCAACTCATTGGGGGTTCCTCTCACCACTCTCACCTCTCTCACCATTCTCACGATGGTCTCCACTCTGAAAATTGGCCATACTCCCCACTGATGCGTGCACACAGTCACACATTGAGCATGGCCTCCATTATCAACCTCTGAACAAGCACACACCTTGGGAACCTATAGTCATACTTGAGTTATCCTGCGTATTTCCTGTGAATCCCGACATACTTGTATTTTCTTGAGACCATGGTGTGTCTTAATGGTTGGTTGTTGCTGCAAATGTAGTTCCTTGGTTGAGCATGGCTTGTTGCCATATTCTATGTCCTTACCCATTTTCGGTTGTGTCCATCACCTCTGCGTTAGCCGAATGTTGTTGTTGTATTTTATAAGGAGTTGGATTTAAGAAGCAGGTTGCCAGGACTGTGAGCAACTCTCTCTAGATGAGAGAGTGTGTTGAGGAAGTGAGTTCTCCTAGAGGGAGTCTCATAGCAGCTACAGTACTCTGAGACTTTCGGTCCAACATGTTGTTGAATCCCTGGAAGGGAGGTGGACAACCGACAGACTTTTGATAGTGAAGGTGTACACTTCTAGGGTGGGACATGCATGTGGGGAATGAGGGTCTGTGGGTTGTGGGCATAAGTGGCTCCTGGGAGAAAATATTTCCTATTGATCTATGTGACTTTCCTATTGTCCTTTCCAAGCCTAGGAATCCCTTGCCCGGTGGAGTTTAGTCCCAGCTTGGGGGTGACCCACTGCTGAGAGTGATGAGTAGCGTGGTCTATGGCTAGGAGGTTCGTGGAAGGTCTGCACATGGTTGGTGTAATTCAAGTAAAATATAAGTACCCATTTCCCTATTCATTTACATGTTATGTATTTATACATGCTATATTGATGAGTATTGCCTGTATATGTCATATATTTATGGGTTCTGCACGTGATTACTGCATGTATTCTTTTACTTTTATTTCTGTATTATGTTGTGTGATAGAAGAATGTAAATCAACTATTAATGTGTATGTGTTATTTTCGCTTCTACATTAATCTATGTATGAATAGAACATGTTGTCTGTATATGTTTATATATATGTAGATGATAATTGTCATTTCTATGTTTATATGGATGTGTATGATGTTTCTGCAAGTATATTTGTGTGGCATAGCCCAATAGATTAAGGATGGGGCTATCACCAAATGGTATCAGAGAAGAAAAAAAAATATACAGTCGTTAGGTTGCATTGCCCGGCAGGGGTATGATGGTCGAGGATGTGACAAAATGGTATCAGAGCCATGGTTTCAACACTGAGCCTGGATGGGCCAAGAACTATAAATTTGGAGTAAAAATTCCAGAGAGTTTTGATTTAAAGAGTGCCAAAAAGGCACTAAGAGAACACTTGGACTATGTTTAGAATCTCAGAAGTATAACAGTTTGATAATCCATGCCAAACATGGTATTGGGCCGCAGAGTTAAATTGGGTCGTTGGATCTATTCGGAGGGAGATAGATTTCCCACAATCATCATATCGGGAGAAGATGCATGGATTTTAGGCACTGAAGTCCTTCAGAATTCACCCCTCCGGCCATTTTAAAGCTATAAGCAGAGAAAATTATTGAAGTCTTGAAATCCAGAACCAATTTGGACCATCTAGTCCAAGGGATGCATGTCCAAATATTAAGAAGGTTCAAAGTTTCGACACTCTGGAAGAATGGTTTGTGGTTGCGTGAAAGGCAGGAAATCCTCGAAGTCCCAGAGCACCGAAGTAACATCACTAGGGGTGACATGGACCAGTTTGACAGTTCGACAACTTGGAGAAAATGTCGAAGGTAGGAAATCCATGAAGTCTCTAAGCGCTGAGTATGACATGGAAAGACGATGTCACCTAGGGTGACGCAGAACTACCTAGGTCTGCCACATGTCAACACCTTAATTGATGACAATTGTACTATGTGGACTCCAGAAGGTTAAGAAGTTTGGGATTTCAACATTCAAAAGATTTGAGGTGTGAAAGTGTAAAATCTTCTGAAGTCCTGGAACTCCTGAAGTCTTGAAGTGATGTGACTTGTTGACGTCACCTGAGATGACGTGGACACACAAGATGTGTGTCACATGTTAGTGAGTTATGTACCCTTCGAAGAATAATTATTCTAGTTAGAACGTGACATGCGTCACCCGCCTGATTGGGCCACATGTCCACTTGTAGTATTCCTCCATGTGGCACTTCCCTCGAGTATGGTCAGTGAGACCCCTGATGGATTGCACATAGAAGTTGAACTTGGTCAAGAATTGTTAAATTTTGAAGACTCCCGAAGCTTCGAAAAGCGGAGCAAATCCTCACCGTTGATCGAGGATGGGCACACGACAGTAGATCTTGTATTCCAGAGACTTGGCACTCATTAGGATTTAAGGTATAAGCAGTCGAGGTCAAGGAATTTCGAAGACCTAAAGGCCAGAGTATATCTCGACCGTTGATCACAAGGTACGAATGGCGCTAGATCCCAAGGTCTGGATACTTGGTACTCTGAGGGAATTGTGTTGTAGTTGCATTGAGTTGAGAACTCCTGGAGGCAGACATGATTTTAGGGGCTAAATTTCGCTCATGGGCTAATTTTCCATGGTTTTTCCAAAAATGAGATTCGCTATTTTAAAAATGATTCGCCCAAATTCTATAGGATAAAATCATTTTACCCTAAAAATCACCAAAATTTTATAAAAACTATATAAAATACTTAGAAATTTGAATATTTTTACAAAAATATCTCCAAACATTTATAGTTGACATATCAGGGATTAGGAAGATTCGCCAAGGTTTCTACATTTTAAAATAAATTTCCATCCTTAAAATCATCCCTGCCCAGAGGCTGGAGTTAATCTTGACTGTTGATCAGGAGAAGGTACGTGGCAACATATACCACATTTCAGAGACTAGGCACTTTGGAAGTTTGGAGAGTATGGACAACCCAAAACTTTCGAAGCTTGAAGTTCCGTAATAAATTCCATTCGTCGGTTGTTGAAAAGCCCTGAATCGTTTATCCACCCCACTTCGCGAGTTCACCAATTTGGCACTCCGGGGGATTTTTGTGATGTTCTTTAGAAACTGCTGAAGCTTGGAGTCCTAAAGCTCCTATCCACCATAGATCTTAATAGAGAATGTGGACCGTTGATCCATCGTCCTCCATGAATTTTCCAGCTTAAGGTTCTGTGATGTTTGTGATGTGCGGAAAGGGAAACCTCTGAAGCTCTGGAGCCCTGAAGTTTCAAGGCTCTGGATAAGCACCCAAATGTTAGCACTTGGTCACATCTATGGTCCCATGCAAATTAAGGACTGAATGAAAAAGGGGGCTAGTTCCCAAAAACTGTGTTAAAGAAGGAAAAAGGGGTTACAAGAAAGCCTGTGGGTTTCGTCTAGTTCAGACCTACATCAGGAGAGGTACTGAAGACCTGAGAACTTTATGATAGGGCCCAAAAAATATCTAAGATCCATTAGCTCAGAGAAAAGAGATCGACTACACAAGGAGTGCATCATATAAAAAACACAAGTTTTAAAGGATCATAGCTTTCTACTCAAAGCTCAGAATTGAGCAAGGAAGCAGTCATTGGAAAGGTCTCAGAAAGAGGATTCCTGGTATTCATCCATATTCTAGGATTGGGCATCTTATATCACAGGAAGTCAAAATGAATATGTTGGTGACCATAAAAGGAAAAATTGTGCATATAATACCAAAATGGAATATCATGGTTCTAGCTAACAAAATTTGTTGTATGCCCGCTTTTAGATGTAATGGTTACATTTAAAACAAAAAAAGTGCTAGAGATGTCTTCATATAGAAGAAAGAAGGAAGAAGGACATTGAAAATTATTCATTTTACATTTGATATTTTTTCAAAAGTCATTGGTGAGATATTGGGTTCAATAAGTAGCATGGAAACCTCGAATGAAATTCTTGTTTGGGGAAGATAGTCCAGGTGACAATCTTTGCACATCAAATGTGAATTCTAGGTGGAGGAATTCATCTGCAATACATGATAATGCATGAACCATAAGTTCATATGGAGATGCAAAGCATGGGAATAAGGAAGGTTTTATGGAATATAAAGAATTTGGACCTAATATCAAGAAGGAACAGAAGAATCTGAGGACATAATGTTACATCAATAATACTCCACAAGAGGATCAAGGTCAAGACTAAAGAATGTTAAAATAAAAAGGTACATAGTGGGAAGACCTAATCTATACATATTGATATATATCTGAATGCTAGTATTTGGATCAAGAAGGACATAATGTATGCATGGAGAGAGTGACACTGTCTCCAAGGAAAAATCCTACAAGTTGGAGATAACACCTCCATTATTACTATCATAATGTGTAGCAGAAACAAGGCATGGAGGTCATCAAATATGGAATGACAGAAGTTGAATATGCATGTCAGGTTGAAAAATCATATGGGTCAATACAGGAGAAAGTAATAATTCATCAAGATAATACTAGTGTTGATAGGATCAGTCATGAAAGGGATAAATCAAATTGCTTCAAGAAAGAAGTTGGTGTTAACTATCCAAGGTTACTAAGAGAACATGAGTGGAAATATATAATTGTTCATGCAAGAGTTGGATCAGAGAAATCCAAATAATAATGGACTGCTGAAAATTAATATCAGCATAATGTGTGGTGGCAAGCATGGAAAGTAGACAAGGAAAAAACTCTTGGATGGAGTCAAGTCCATGAACATCCTAGATAATGGAAGAAGAAATCATGAGATAGATATCAAGCTAATAGGAATGGATGTCAACACTCTAGAAAGGAAAGCTATAATAGTAGAGGATTGTTGATTCACTCCAAAGGTGCGAATGTATTTCCATAAGAGCATGGAGATATCAAGTCAAGAATAATTTAAAAGTGAAATGACTTCTAAAGAGAAATCAACAAGGAACCGGGAAGAAGAAAATGGTTCTATGAATGGTTTTGAATGTAGAGGAGATGGTTCCTAACAAGAATCCATCTTAAGTAACATAGAGCCATGTTGGGCCCCAACAAATCCCCCTAAATTTTTACAAAACTTAAAGGCTCCCCATTAGAATCTTGATAATTATAATTGTTACACAACAAAATTACTCACGTCAATAGTGTCACAAGTGTCGTCATTACAAGTGTTGTATGTGTCACATCTTGTCTGCAAGTGTCACATCTTGACCACAAGTGTCGCAAACATCATACTTCCATCTTGCCTATGTCGTGCCTCTAACGACATCATAAGGACACTTAAGACACCTCAAAGACTAGTTTTGAAGAGGAGAAATCAATTGAGAAGGAGTACAAGCCTTTTGCCACTGAAAAAGCCACTCAAAAGTCAAATTTAGAAAGGAGTGCTCCCCTACATATTTTCAGGGAGTGCTATATCTTTGTACCCTCTTCTAGGGGAACGTTCAAATGCTCTGTGTCACTTTTGAGGGAGCGCTGGCCTTTTTTGGGCAAAATTTGGTTTGTTGGAGGAAATCAAGGAAGAATCCCCTCAATCTCTGAAGTTGGTTGGATTCGAATATGAGTTCAAGGCATGATCTTAGGGAAGATCCACAACTGAAGGAGAGGAATCCTCAACTTATCCCAAAGATCTCTCAAGTAGTTGGGCCTATCAAAGCTTATATAAGGAGGCCTTCTCATGGTGAAAGGTACATGAAAATATTGGAAGTATGAAACCTATGATCTCATAGGCAACATACAGTATATGGAGATTGAGAATTACACCAAACTTTTGATCCCATAAGTGAGATGCCATTGAAGCATAATCAATGTAGATTACTTGAGAAAAGGGGTTGGACAAGGAGAGTTGGAAGAAGTTGTTGCACCTTCATCAGAGGATTTTAAGTATTCTTCATTTGTTCTCATTAATATACATACATGCTTGGCCTGTTTCTTTCAAGTTTATGTTTGTTCCAAATGAACTTGTCTTCAATAGATAGATCTGTATTTGATCTAATCTCAGTAGAATAGCAAGCTTGTTGTATCTTTATTTTCTCTACAGGACCTATCAAAGAGCTTGGGATTGAAGCTCAACTTGGACTTTGAGAGGACAAATGCTATTTGAAAAGGTACACTTTTCTTCTTCCTCTTCATATATTATCTTAATTAGATCTAAAAGGATGTCAATGACCAATGATAACACCCTTTCTGTCTTGGTTTTAGGAGTCTAGAGACCAAGAGGGAATCCACTTGTCCTCAGGAGGATTCACCTGTAACAGAAATTGGTGACTCCACTGGGGAGGAGCTCTGATTTTTGTTTCCTTTCCTAGATCTTGTTTTGGATATTTTCCCACTTCTTGACCTTCTCCATACTGTCTTTGATTCTTGGATCTGTTTGATTGGATCTTGATTTCATCACCTTTAAATTGATTGACTGAGTTTGCTTGATTCTTTGACTTTCTGGGCATTTTTTTCTGAATTTTTAGAGGCCAACACCCCCCTACCCTTATTACCAGAGTGTTGGAGCTCCCTACTGATCTCACACAGAGCGTTGGAATGCTCTGGTGCCCCTTACACCAGAGCACTACCCCTTTTCTGTGCAAAATCCTTTAGGGTTTCTTTCTTTAAGGTTCAATTTTTTCTTTTGGCACTTGCTCAGGGTCTTATCATCTCAGTTTATCTTTATCTTGGCCTTCAACACTCTGCTTTCTAAGAATTGATCACTTTTTGTTTTGGTTTGTGACATATTTTTCTTCCTTACCTAGAAGTCACTCTTTGTCTTTGTTGATTTAGAGTCAACTTACTGTTTTCTTCTCATTTATCTGACTGAGTGGAAGCTTTTGTGAAGAAATTCAAAGGTCTATGCACCATTCCATTTGATCTTTGAGGTCATTTTCCCAAGAAATTAAGTTTTGATTGGTTTCTCTATTCTCCCTATCTTTTCTTGGATTCTTATTCACATTTTATTTTCTTCCTTGAATGCTTGCATTTAAAGTAGCATAATTGCATGTTTTTTGACATTTTGGGACATTGTGCATCTGAAATGATGAATGTTTTCTCCTTCTCGTAGTATAGTTTTCATCGAAATGAAAAGATTGCATCTTCATCTCTTTGCATAAATTTTGAGTCGGTCAAAACACCATATTTTCCACGCCATTTTCCTTTTGAGTAACAAGAACTTTAAAAATCAAGCGCTAAACTAAAATTGATTAGACATTTTTACATTTTCTAGTATCAAACCTACATTAGATTAGTTGTAGGGCTTTGGAATAGGTGTGAAAGATAACTTTCAAAAGATGCAAACAAACATAGGATCTTGTGTTAGGGAGAGGTGAAATCTAATTGTTGCATTTTTTTCCTGGGAAGCCCTTCTCACACAAGGGTCAATCACGAGGTCACATTAAGACTTGCAGAGTTACTCACCCTGCTTTGTTGGTCTTGGTGTAGAGATTGCGTGTATTATGGGGGTCGCTTGAAGGTATACCCACAACGATGAGTGGAATCCTTTCAAGTTGATTTCGGACTAGATACCCCATCCTTGCGTGTGGATCAGACTGTCGACTGTTTCTCCAGGCATCAATGTTGTAGTTGGTAACCTTAGTGGCCTATCTCTTTAGGGTCTTTACACGAGGTGACTATGGAGGGGCAAGTCTTCATGGTACCTGGAATAGACATTGGCCAAAATCACTCGAGCTCCTTGGAGGGTATACCCACGATTATGTGTGGGAGCTTGCACCAAGGTGTAAGTCCATTAAGCAGGTCGTCAATGTAACTTTTCCACCCACTCTATCTCATCCCCTTCTTACTTTGTTCCCATGACATTGGATTTCATCACCAACTAGTGTGCTCATTGTGAGAAGGTTTTGTTTGCTTGCTTGCTTACTATATTTTTAGCGTGTGTTGTTTGTTCTCCCTAGAAGAATCTAGGTCAGATCATTTTTTTTATGGCATCAGTTCCAGGGATGACCAATGAAGGAACCCATTTACTAGGGGAACCCTTTGTTTTTCCTTCTTACAGAAATGTTGGTCCTCCTTACATCGCTACTTTGAGCCTTCTAAGTCTCACAATTGGGTTACCGGTATGGTTGTTTTCCACTACGATGATCTCGAATGTAGGTGCTTCAGATGTAAGCACACTACCCACACATCAAACTCATGTCGACTTTGACCTTCTTCATCCATCAGGTCACCTTCCATTTCTCCTTCTTTGCCTAGTGAAAGCTCTCAAGTGAGTAGCCAGATTGATAAGAAGAAGAAGAAACAGAAAGAGAAGAAGACGAACCAGAAAGGGACCAAACCTCCAACTACATCAAATGTTGGATCCAAACAACCAGCTACTATTAATAGTATTGGGAGCATTGATGAGGTCAACAAGATTAAAATGAAGAATATGAAACCCAAATTCCCTTTCAGTCTTCGTAAGGGTGACCACATTTTGAAGGATTTCCCTGGTATTCCCAAGGTCTTATAAGTGTGTTCCTCCACATCATCGACCCCTTCTGGTCATGTCGGTGATACCCCATCAACTAGTGACGTTAAGGTTGGTAAGAAGAAGACAACTGTCAAATTCCCTTCTATGTTATGCAAAGGTGATCATTATTCTCACCTTTGTCCTCACATGGATGAGGCTTCTTCTCTTTTTGCAAAGCTTCAACTTCCAGCTGGTTATCGTAGGCTTTCCCCCAACCCATCATTAGTTGATGGAATGGTCAATTTGGTTCCATCTACGGTCAATTCGGTTGATCCGGTGGTCAATCTAGTTGCATCCTTGATTGAAACACTAACCAAAGTAGTTGGTCTAGTTCCATCATCGGTCAACACCACTCTTCATCTATAGAGTGAAACCAAAGTGATTGATCTAGTTCCTTCCTGGGTCAGTCCCACCCTTCATCCAAAGAGTGTCAAAGTGGTCAATCTGATTCCACCATCAATCGATCCCACTCCTCCTCTGACGAGTGCCAAAGTGGTTGCTTCGGTGACTTCATCGGTCAATCCCACTCCTCCTCCAAAGAGTGCTAAAGTGGTTGTTCCGGTTACTTCATCAGTCAATCCCACTCTTCCTCTAAATAGTACAAATGTGGTCGATCCAATCCCATCATTGGTCGATCCTACTCTCCCTCTAGTAGTAAACCCGATTATGCCCATGTTTTTCTCGTTGATACAGGATCTACCATGCCGGGGGGCATTCCTCCTTCTCCTGTGAAAACACTTCCAAGTAATGAGGCCATCCTTTTTGATTGGCATGTGCTAACTGGACCTCGTCTTCCCTTTCACATTCCTTTCAAGATTACAATAAAAGTTTGTGGTCGGGACGTTCCTCATGCACTGATAGATGAAGGTTTGTCTGTTAGTATTTTGTCCTCTATTGCTTGGAAAGCTTTGGGTTATCTTAAGCTTATGCCGGTTACCCAGAATCTGTTCGCTTTCAACCAAAGAACCAGTCACCCTTTAGGGATCCTTCCTCAGTTTTCGGTAACTTTGGGAGGGATAACATTTTGTATTGATGTTATGGTAGTCCAGGACCCCTTAGATTTTGATTTACTCCTTGGGCAAGATTATGTCTATGCCATGAAAGCTATTGTGTCGACTCTTTTTCGTGTGATATCTTTCCTGCACGATGGAAGAATGGTGACTATTGATTAACTTTCATTTGTTGGCCCTGACTTGACCATCAACCCAATAAACTCCCTAACCGGGTCTTATATGCAGTCGCTATCACCCTTGCCACAGGTCAATTATGTGGTGTTATCTCCCATGACTTCAACTTTCGATGACTTAGATCTGGTAGTTGACATGGTGATCTCTTCGGTAAGGCTATTGGAGCTTGATCTCCTTACCCTTGACGAGACCCTTGACATGTGTTCCTTCTAGAGCATTATTCTTCAATCCAGTGAAGATCTCTTGGAAGCCATGACCGATTTTTGTCCCTTGACATATTTTCCTTCCAGAGAATTATCCTCTTGGAAGCCATGATCAAGAAGAGGTCACGAACATAGTTTCTCTTTTATGTGGCAAGCTTGTTTGAAAAATTAAACAGAAGCCATGAGCATAGTTTTCCTCTCTATGGAAAGCTCTTTAAAAAATGAAACATAGGTATTGAGCATAGTTTTTCTTCTCTGTAGCAAGCTCAGTAAAAAATGAAACAAAAATCTGGGGATTGAACCTGGAGCCTTGAGCATAGTTCTTTTCCTATGTCAAGCTCGTTAAAAAATGAAAAAATCACCTCTCCTGTCAGGTCAAGTATTTTTCCAGATCTCGTAGATGTCGAGTCGAGTCTTTCATTAGGTCTCGTATTTGAACCTTCATTTCATCCACCTGTATCCTTTTTCTCCATCTAGTACAGAAATTGGTGACAACCTCAAAGTCGGTGAATGATTTGAAGCTTGGGGGGCATGTCTCCAGCCTTTTGATGATTATTTTGGAGTAATGCCACTAGCTTTTCAAGTTGGGGGCATACCGAGCTTAGTCTTTGTTCCTTATCGTGCTCGTAAATACATGAGAACGCAACTGGGTAAATTTTTGTCTCTTTTTCAGACCCGCATGGATGCACGAAAAAGGAACCCCTTGGAGTCGTCTTTAAGCTCTTTTCAGACTCTCTAAACATGAAAAGATTGTCAAGTGATATTGCTTCCTTTCCCACTTGTTAAAAGGTGTGAAAGGGTGTCTTTCAAGTGATAATTTATCTCTTTTTCGGCCTCACGAGACTAATATTATGAAAAAGGACCACATTGGAGTCATCTTTAAGTCATTTTCAGACTCTCTAAATATGAAAAACAACCGAGTTTACCTTCTCTGGACTTGTTAAACGATCATACATTGAAGGGCCCATACAGGATTGAACCCTTACTTCTTCCAGTTCGTTAAAAAAAGGAAGAGGGACTTACCGAAGGTTAGTCATATCGAGCATGTGTTACCCTCCTTGAGATCGTTAAATTAAAAAGAGGTACTCATCTATCTGGGTGGGGGAAAAATTGAAGGAAGAAAGCCAAGCAGTTTTTGAGAACATTACCAGTAACTCTTACAGTCGCCCTTGAACACAACATTTTATCTTTGCATGCATTTCAATCTGCTGAACCTTTACACTGAACCAATCCTTTGAGTTTCCTAACTCCTTTGGGTCACCTGACATAAGTCACGGTATCCATTGCATTATCAATTTTTGGTCCCTGTCAAGTTTCTATTGTCATTCCTCAGTGTTCAAGGGAAGTTTCTTCCTCGAGAGTCAACCATCACAAATATCATGTTTCAATACCTGTGTCAGTCCATGTTCATTTGATCCACCAATTACATCTCTGTGTCCATTTCGTGTCGTTGATGGGGGATACATCAACCCTCTTTCAATGAGTCTATGTCTGTCGACTTTAGCACATTATCCAGGAGCTAGACTTAGAAACCAGTTAGTATTTTGGGACCTGCATGCCTCAATGGCAGGCCTCCTCACGTCTGACAGTAGGTTTACATCATTGACCTCTGGTCAGATGATTCCATGGATGTTCAACTTCATCTCATCTATTCACATTCGCTGGAATGTACTACGGTACCTTGGGAATCATTGACATCAATGGTGATTTCCCTCGCACTTGTTAACGGTTTACATCATTGACCGGTAATCAAGTGGTTTCTGCCATGTTCGACATCAAGACATCTATTCACATGGTTAGATTCATACTACATCGGAAGGTAAGCCCANTATATACTTTACCTAGGTTGTGACATAATTTCTCTTGAATATTGACACATATACTATCACATAGATCCACTTTGTATTGGTCCATAGCTATGTCTTGCCATCTCGTAGATCCACAATGTATTTTTTGTGGCTACGATTAGTTCATGTCATGGAAGTATAGATACACATTGTATGTTTGGTGGCTATACTTTTTGTGAATATAATTATGGATTTGCAGTGTATTCTCTGGCGGCCATACCTGAAAAAGTCTTTATCACTCAAGCATATGAATGCCTGCCTTGGGTTTGAAACATGTCATAATATTTGTTTGATGGTTGTGTGAAGCTTCTACCAGGTTCTCTGTGTCCATACCCTTGCTCGAAAAGTCTACAAAGTAATTCATCCATCATCGTCTTCTGACTTTTCACTTTGGGGGGCAATTTGTTACACATCAAAATTACTCACTTCAATAGTGTCGCAAGTGTCGTCATTACAAGTGTTGTAAGTGTCACATCTTTTCCACAAGTGTCTCATCTTGACCACAAGTGTCGCAAACATCATACTGCCATATTGCCTATGTCACGCCTCTAACGACATCATAAGGACACTTAAGACACCTTAAAGACTAGTTTTGAAGAGGAGAAATCAATTGATAAGGAGTACAAGCCTTTTGCCACTGAAAAAGCCACTCAAAAGTCAAATTTGGAAAGGAGTGCTTCCCTACATACTGTCAAGGAGTACTGGCGCTCTGTACCCTCTTCTAGGAGAGAGTTTCAATGCTCTGTGTCCCTTTTGAGGGAGCGCTGGCCTTTTTGGGCGAAATTTGGTTTGTTGGAGGAAATCAGGGAAGAATCCCCTCAATCTCTGAAGTTGGTTGGATTCGAATATGAGTTCAAGGCATGATCTTAGGGAAGATCCACAACTGAAGGAGAGGAATCTTCAACTTATCCCAAAGATCTCTCAAGTAGTTGGGCCTATCAAAGCCTATATAAGGAGGCCTTTTCATGGTGAAAGGTACATGAAAATATTGGAAGTATGAAACCTATGATCTCATAGACAACATACAATATATGGTAATTGAGAATTACACCAAACTTATGATCCCATAAGTGAGATTCCATTGAAGCATAATCAGTGTAGATTACTTGAGCAAAGGGGTTGGACAAGGAGAGCTAGAAGAAGTTGTTGCACCTTCATCAGAGGATTGTAAGTATTCTTCATTTGTTCTCATTAATATACATACATGCTTTGCCTGTTTCTTTCAAGTTTATGTTTGTTCCACATGAAATTGTCTTCAGTAGATAGATCTGTATTTGAGCTAATCTCGATAGAATAGGAAGCTTGTTGTATCTTTGTTTGTTCTACAGGACCTATTGAGGAGCTTGGGATTGAAGCTCAACTTGGACTTTGCGAGGACATACGTTATTTAAAAAGGTACACTTTTCTTATTCCTCTTCATACATTAGCTTAATTAGATCTAAAAGGATGTCAGTGACCAATCATAGCACCCTTTCTGTCTTGGTTTTAAGAGTCTAGAGACCAAGAGGGAATCCGCTTGTCCGCGAGAGGATTCACTTGTAACAATAATGAGCTACAAAATCAACCTTTTCAAATAGTTCCATACCTTGGCTTGCTTTGAGACAAACATAAGACATTCACTATAGTATGAGACATTCTTTACAAGAGTATATGTCAAAAGTTAGAAACGAGCATAGAAATCTCAATTTAAACAAAAGCGTTAATTTTTATCAACTGTTTACTTTCGTTTAAATTATGATTATGTGTTCATTCTTTTGCTCATTAGCAAGTTTGACTATTTTGAATAATGGGTTCAATACTTCATCAAATAATATCTTGGTTGGTTTCTCATTTTTACAAATTCATTTGGTGGGATTAATTAATTAATTTTTTTTTTCATTTTGAATCTCATTTCAAAATAAAAATAAAATAATAAAAAAAATAATTATCTATCATTTGTTTGATTTTGTGAAAACCCAAAATTAATATTTTTCTCCTTTCCATCAACTTGAAACTTCTAGAATTTTAAGATCATATTTGAAAGGAAAATATAAATAATGTTTGTTTAGAACTTATAGTTAGTTTAAATTCATTTTTTCTTGTATTGTTCTAGATTTTGTATTATTCACAATTTTTAGGTTATTAATTTAGGTTTCTTTTTGTTTCACAGGTTTCTATTATCAATTATTTGGTATAGATATGATCATGGATTGATTTAATTATCTAAATACGTTCAAGATAATTGATCCAAAATAATATTGGATTGATGCAAATAAATTTTTGAGCAACAACATATTAAAATTGGAAATGCGTCAAGAACAAAAAGACAATTTTGTGGGACTGATTGCAACCAAACCATGAGGAATCTGAAAAGACGGTTGAAAACCCATCTCCAAAATGGACCCATTTAGCTTATTTGCGAGCATTTTCTCAAACAAATGCATGATTTGAGAGATATTTGTGTCTCTTTACGAGACAAATTTCAGGTGGCAGAAATTATTACTGACGCCTTCATTCATTGTATAAATATATGAGAAACTTCAGAGCCATGGAGATCCAAGAAATGGAGAGGATGATTTTTATCCTTTCTCTTTTGTATATTATTTCTTTTGTAAACTTTTTTTCTTTTCAAATGGAGTAACAAATGGTTGGAATATTTGGGAGAATGGACAAGTATTTTCAAAGAAGAATATGGAATTCCAGGTTGCTTAATGGCTTTTGTCCTGTGAGTAAAATGGTTTTATTTGCATTACAATAACTTCATATTCTTTGAATAATTGATTCTACATTGATTTAAATTAGCTTTAGTCTGTTTTATCAATACATGGTTAATTTCTATCATTTATATATTATTTTTTTCAATCTTTAAGAGTCTATTATCCCAAAAGTTCTTCGTGGACCATATGATGAACATATTTGATTGAAACTATATGAGAAATAAGTATACTCTTTGGATTTCATCTTGTGTAGACTTTACAGTGTTTTTTCATTGTCTTCTCATGTAATTTCTTGATGTGAACTGTTATCTGTGTTGAATTAGCTTTAGTCATTTCTGCATATAATATTTTATATCATGTTTTTCTTTATGTTGTTCATTATCTTTTGGTTTAGTTTATATTTGTGACTGATCATCTATTCAAATATTTTGAGTTTACATCTCATGCTATATAGATGGTAACACCATTCCTGAGAATTGAAATTTCTTTCATTTTCAGTTATTGGACATTTCAAGGTCACAAGATATATAATTATTTTTCTTTTTGTCATTATAAACTCACTCTAGAATATGAAACACTTCATTGAATTTCTTTAGGAAATATTATGCTTGTTTTTGTCATAGGTTTACACTTTACATAGGTTAAGATGAGCTCATACAAATACAGAGAGATGAATTTAGCTTAGCACTGCTGATCAGTGAGAGGTTAGTTGGTGCATTGTTTTCTTTTATTCAAATTTTCTTATATATGAATGAGACGATGATTGCATTAATTAGCTTTGATTGTTTCTGTGTCATTGTTTCAATTATATTTGCTTAGTATTTATTAGCTTAAAATCTTTAAACATTAAAAAAACAAAAAGATTTATGTTCTTACTTTATCTTATTTTGAAACATTATTATGAACATTCATTTTCGCAAGATTTCAAGTAAACCTTGTAAATTGTATATAGATTGTTTATAATCATTTGTATATTCACGTTTCTTTTTAATAAACATTAGTAAGTAATATATCATTTGTTAGAATCATAGATTTAGATTAGTTTATTTCTTTTACTGTTTTTAGGACTTTAGTTGGCTAACAGAGCTATTAAACCCGTCGGGTTAGATCATACCAAACGACTTGGGTTAATTAGACAACCTCGGTCTGGATCTAACCTTCCAGTTGACGGTGTGTCATTTACGCCTGTCAAAAAATGGCGCTAGAAGGAAGGTTGAGTAAATTTAATGATTAAATGTTTCACTCCTTAGCCTTTCATAATTCCATTATTATAAATTATTCTTTTGTGTCATCTTGAAATGCACTATAAGGTAGGCCATACTGACAAGCTGGCCTTACAAGAGTCTTTTTTTCTAATGTATTTCATTCCCCATGGCTCCCCAAATCACTGTGTTGGAACATGCTTTCCACTTCTCATTACTTGATATTCCCAACGGGATAGTCTCTCGCTTGTCCAAAATCACCTTTGATGGTGGGGGGATGTATCTGCAAAAGACCATCTTAACAAGTTTTGGTGTAAATGCATCAAGCATGATATTTCTGATTTAAAGGTTTTATGCAGATTGTTTGCTTTTACTTTGAGGGTTCAGATTAAACATTGGTTTGAGTCTTTTCCAGCATATCACATTATTGATTGGTTTCAGTTTGTAGATGAATTTTTAGATGCTTTTGAAAACTATGATTACAATAAATTATGTGAAGAATTTCAGACTTTACTTATCAATGACAATTCATCTTCAGAAGGATTTTCAACAATAATCCATCATGTTCTTTGTAAATTTAATATTGATGACATGTAATTTGTACTAAATATCCTCTCTGATGCTTGTGCCCCTTTCATCTAGTCATATTCAATTGCGAATGATGAATCAGTTAAAAATCCTGACACCCAATTGCAAGATGAATTTTGTTTGCAAGATGAGAGGAATCCATCAGAAAACAATGAACAAGCAAGGGAGGTAGAATCTATTGAAAATGTTCTCACTGACAATCAAATTGTTTTTTCCTCTGAACCCTTGCATCTTCAATCCTCAACTATCGTGGAAGGAGATTTTATTGTGGGTCTAGGTATATGTCCATCTTTTTCTAACTCTTTCTCTAATAAGTACTTAGATTCAATTATTGAACAACACTTAGGTGATGAAAATGATCTTAAGCGTTCTAACATTCCAATGAAACATATTAGATATGTAGCTGTACAATTGGAAGAAGAAACCTTAAACCTTCATCCACAAATCATACCTTATCCACATGAAAGATTACATGTTTGTCATGAAAGTTTCGAATTGTCTATCATACAAGAGGAAAATTTAGATGATCGTATTATGTTGAAGGATTTATCACCAAAAGAGAGTGAAAGTATTAAGGAAAGTGAAGATGAATGTATTGAGAATACCATTGTTAATTATCATAGCTCAAGAGAATCTTTTCACGCGCTCATTTCTAATTCATTTTACTCTTTATATCCCGATCTCTTCTTAGATTCTGGTGTGCATGGTATTTTACCCACAGTATCGTACTCTTTTCCATCGAAATCTAATCTTTTCGATATGTCAATATTTGGTGAAATTAATTTCAAACATAGCATTTATGAAGTCGGATTTGACACTCTTTCACTTTCATCACTCGCATGGGAAAAAGATATGTCGCAAGATGATTCTACACAATTTATTTTTGAAAAAGATAATGCATTCATTATGGAGATCGAAGATTCCATACTTCGTATTCATTCATTGATTATATTAAACTCTCATGATTCTACCGCACATTTGGAACCAATTCATCTCATGAAAAGGAATTCTCAAACCAACAATTTGATTTCTATAATGAATCCTTGTACGATGTGTTTATCAATTGTAGATCTAACTCATCAAAGTGATAATTTGGATTCTAAGTTTCATGATAGGATTGAAGATTGGCTTCATAATTCATATCTAAAAAATCTTTAGAGTAATGCTAAAGTCATGCTTACTTTGTTTCTTATTGAAAATCTAGGGGGTAAGCATGACGCGTTTTTGCATATCCTCCATGCAAAGAAATTCATGAGCAGGTGGAGAATAATCAAGAGAATGGGGAATTTCCATCTTGGTCGATGGTTATGTCAGGTCCCCATATTTTTGGCAAGTTTTCTGAATCTAGTTACATTCTTCCATGCTTTTGTGATCTGTATCATGACAGAATTGCATATTGGATGGAGGGTTCATATATTAAAAAATTTCGACAGAATGGTAAGGATATACTTACTTTGTTTCTGAGTGAAGAACATAAAGGTAAAGGTAAGTATGATGTATTTATTTTTATTTCTAAAACACTTCAATCCATCTTACTAATTGGAAATTTATTTGTCTTTGCAAATTTGGAGTTACTCCGATGGCTACATTGGAAACATGAATTCACTTAGTATTTTGATTTGTTTAGTAGTTAGAGTAGGTTTAGGAGTAGGTTTCCTTTAGTTTTATTTCTCAATTTTTCTTTTTGTAATACTGCAGTTATGAACACAAGTGGGTACACCAAGAGAACCATAATACAAATGTTGTCAGGGAAGTCCACTTTAATCCTTTTCTCTTTGTTTTTTCATTGAATATTTCTTTTCAAAAACACATTATCATCATGGAAATTTTAAAATGGAAAGTAAAGAGATAAGTAAATTTGAACTATCAATTCACCCGAATTCAAACCTAACCTTAGGTGGCACAAGTAGGGCTGCACTCATCTTAATAAGGATTTTTCTATTTTTTGTTAGTCTCTTTTATTTTTAATAATATTGCTTGGTCAAAGTAACATTTTATGAATCACTATATTAAGAAAAGAACTTGCTCTCACATGAGATTTTATATGATTTAGTTATTCCTTTATTTTATAGTGGGATGCTAGTAGATCCCAAAGCTCAAGTTTATCTTTGGCCAAAATTGTTTCTAAAAGTGTGCTTTTTCTATTTCGATTTTGTTTGTTTTGATGTACTTCTGTTTTTGAATCCCATGAATAAAATTTGATTTGGTTTGCTGTGTGTTTTTTGTTTTCTTTTATTGTTTTGAATGAGTTTTGTTATTGTCTGTCCTTTTGAATCAATATATATCTGATCAAAGAGTGATTGCCGAAGGAAGCATTCATTTTAAGACTTGTGTTTTTCAAGCAATTTGAAATAATTCAAAAAGGTCCTGATATTAAGATAAAGCTCAGACAATTGATTTTTAAGTCAATTGTCACTTTCATTTTTTCCTCGAATTTTATTTACCAGAGTATTACACCATAGATGTGGTTTAAATTTTTGAGAATTACGATGATATTTAAACTTTTTACGCTGTCCATATTCTTAAGGAATCACTTTTAAGTGATTCCTCATTCTCTACATGATTTCTTAAATGAAATCTAAAATCTCTAAACCATGATAAAAAACTTCCAATTTTGAAAGAAAATAAATAAACTATTCACCTGTATTGCAATTAACCTCCAGTGTCACCCCGCTCTCTTTGTCATCAATAAATCTATAATTGTATTATTATTTAAAAGTGGCATAAGAGGGTTGGAAGAACTTAAGTGTGGGAAGTGTGTGTAAACCCGTCGAGGTACTGAACAGGATCGCTAGCAGCGGGTCAGTGCACACATGATACCAAAACAACTTCGTCGGGGTACTGAACAGGCCTGCCGACAATGAAGCAATGTTGGGTAAAGAGGTAGCAGGTATATCATTTTAAATTAACTTTTATGGAAGTATACATCATGTGGATACATCTATTGGATAAGATTAAAGCATTTGAGTGGGTTAAATGACATCCCTGTCGAGGCTTTGAACGCCTCCTGGCAGCAGTGGCTCTGTCAACGGTATTGAAGTTCTTTTATAAACATTGTGACTCTTTTATTAAGACATTATTTCAGTTTATAATCCCCTGCAAAGCAAATTCTATTGTTTGGTTATAACATTGAGCTTATCCTAATACTATATGGTCTCATAGTGAAATTATTTTAGGAAGCTTAAATCTTTTTTTAAGTCTTGTTCTTTTCTTCCTGAGATGAAATCTTACTAGATCAGAGATAATTGCTTCACCTAGTAAGTCATCATTTGTTGGGCCCCAACAACTCCCCCTAAATTTTTACAAAATTTAAAGGGCCCCCATTAGAATCTTGATAATTATAATGAGCTACAGAATCAACCTTTTCAAATAGTTCCATACCTTTGCTTGCTTTGAGACAAACATAAGAAATTCACTATAGTATGAGACATTCATTACAAGAGTATATGTCAAAAGTTAGAAACGAGCATAGAAATCTTAATTTAAACAAAAACGTTAATTTTTATCATCTGTTTACTTTCGTTTGAATTATGATTATGCGTTCATTTTTTTGCACATTAGCAAGTTTGACTATTTTGAATAATGGGTTCAATACTTCATCAAATATTATCTTGGTTGGTTTCTCATTTTCACAAATTCATTTGGTGGGATTAATTAATTAAATTCTTTTTTCATTTTGCATCTCATTTCAAAATAAAAATAAAATAATAAAAAAAAGAATTATCTATCATTTGTTTGATTTTGTGAAAACCCAAAATTAATATTTT
>JASDQU010109064.1:11768-31491 GCA_032191745.1 Picea mariana | reverse complement strand
AAAATATTAATTTTGGGTTTTCACAAAATCAAACAAATGATAGATAATTCTTTTTTTTATTATTTTATTTTTATTTTGAAATGAGATGCAAAATGAAAAAAGAATTTAATTAATTAATCCCACCAAATGAATTTGTGAAAATGAGAAACCAACCAAGATAATATTTGATGAAGTATTGAACCCATTATTCAAAATAGTCAAACTTGCTAATGTGCAAAAAAATGAACGCATAATCATAATTCAAACGAAAGTAAACAGATGATAAAAATTAACGTTTTTGTTTAAATTAAGATTTCTATGCTCGTTTCTAACTTTTGACATATACTCTTGTAATGAATGTCTCATACTATAGTGAATTTCTTATGTTTGTCTCAAAGCAAGCAAAGGTATGGAACTATTTGAAAAGGTTGATTCTGTAGCTCATTATAATTATCAAGATTCTAATGGGGGCCCTTTAAATTTTGTAAAAATTTAGGGGGAGTTGTTGGGGCCCAACAAATGATGACTTACTAGGTGAAGCAATTATCTCTGATCTAGTAAGATTTCATCTCAGGAAGAAAAGAACAAGACTTAAAAAAAGATTTAAGCTTCCTAAAATAATTTCACTATGAGACCATATAGTATTAGGATAAGCTCAATGTTATAACCAAACAATAGAATTTGCTTTGCAGGGGATTATAAACTGAAATAATGTCTTAATAAAAGAGTCACAATGTTTATAAAAGAACTTCAATACCGTTGACAGAGCCACTGCTGCCAGGAGGCGTTCAAAGCCTCGACAGGGATGTCATTTAACCCACTCAAATGCTTTAATCTTATCCAATAGATGTATCCACATGATGTATACTTCCATAAAAGTTAATTTAAAATGATATACCTGCTACCTCTTTACCCAACATTGCTTCATTGTCGGCAGGCCTGTTCAGTACCCCGACGAAGTTGTTTTGGTATCATGTGTGCACTGACCCGCTGCTAGCGATCCTGTTCAGTACCTCGACGGGTTTACACACACTTCCCACACTTAAGTTCTTCCAACCCTCTTATGCCACTTTTAAATAATAATACAATTATAGATTTATTGATGACAAAGAGAGCGGGGTGACACTGGAGGTTAATTGCAATACAGGTGAATAGTTTATTTATTTTCTTTCAAAATTGGAAGTTTTTTATCATGGTTTAGAGATTTTAGATTTCATTTAAGAAATCATGTAGAGAATGAGGAATCACTTAAAAGTGATTCCTTAAGAATATGGACAGCGTAAAAAGTTTAAATATCATCGTAATTCTCAAAAATTTAAACCACATCTATGGTGTAATACTCTGGTAAATAAAATTCGAGGAAAAAATGAAAGTGACAATTGACTTAAAAATCAATTGTCTGAGCTTTATCTTAATATCAGGACCTTTTTGAATTATTTCAAATTGCTTGAAAAACACAAGTCTTAAAATGAATGCTTCCTTCGGCAATCACTCTTTGATCAGATATATATTGATTCAAAAGGACAGACAATAACAAAACTCATTCAAAACAATAAAAGAAAACAAAAAACACACAGCAAACCAAATCAAATTTTATTCATGGGATTCAAAAACAGAAGTACATCAAAACAAACAAAATCGAAATAGAAAAAGCACACTTTTAGAAACAATTTTGGCCAAAGATAAACTTGAGCTTTGGGATCTACTAGCATCCCACTATAAAATAAAGGAATAACTAAATCATATAAAATCTCATGTGAGAGCAAGTTCTTTTCTTAATATAGTGATTCATAAAATGTTACTTTGACCAAGCAATATTATTAAAAATAAAAGAGACTAACAAAAAATAGAAAAATCCTTATTAAGATGAGTGCAGCCCTACTTGTGCCACCTAAGGTTAGGTTTGAATTCGGGTGAATTGATAGTTCAAATTTACTTATCTCTTTACTTTCCATTTTAAAATTTCCATGATGATAATGTGTTTTTGAAAAGAAATATTCAATGAAAAAACAAAGAGAAAAGGATTAAAGTGGACTTCCCTGACAACATTTGTATTATGGTTCTCTTGGTGTACCCACTTGTGTTCATAACTGCAGTATTACAAAAAGAAAAATTGAGAAATAAAACTAAAGGAAACCTACTCCTAAACCTACTCTAACTACTAAACAAATCAAAATACTAAGTGAATTCATGTTTCCAATGTAGCCATCGGAGTAACTCCAAATTTGCAAAGACAAATAAATTTCCAATTAGTAAGATGGATTGAAGTGTTTTAGAAATAAAAATAAATACATCATACTTACCTTTACCTTTATGTTCTTCACTCAGAAACAAAGTAAGTATATCCTTACCATTCTGTCGAAATTTTTTAATATATGAACCCTCCATCCAATATGCAATTCTGTCATGATACAGATCACAAAAGCATGGAAGAATGTAACTAGATTCAGAAAACTTGCCAAAAATATGGGGACCTGACATAACCATCGACCAAGATGGAAATTCCCCATTCTCTTGATTATTCTCCACCTGCTCATGAATTTCTTTGCATGGAGGATATGCAAAAACGCGTCATGCTTACCCCCTAGATTTTCAATAAGAAACAAAGTAAGCATGACTTTAGCATTACTCTAAAGATTTTTTAGATATGAATTATGAAGCCAATCTTCAATCCTATCATGAAACTTAGAATCCAAATTATCACTTTGATGAGTTAGATCTACAATTGATAAACACATCGTACAAGGATTCATTATAGAAATCAAATTGTTGGTTTGAGAATTCCTTTTCATGAGATGAATTGGTTCCAAATGTGCGGTAGAATCATGAGAGTTTAATATAATCAATGAATGAATACGAAGTATGGAATCTTCGATCTCCATAATGAATGCATTATCTTTTTCAAAAATAAATTGTGTAGAATCATCTTGCGACATATCTTTTTCCCATGCGAGTGATGAAAGTGAAAGAGTGTCAAATCCGACTTCATAAATGCTATGTTTGAAATTAATTTCACCAAATATTGACATATCGAAAAGATTAGATTTCGATGGAAAAGAGTACGATACTGTGGGTAAAATACCATGCACACCAGAATCTAAGAAGAGATCGGGATATAAAGAGTAAAATGAATTAGAAATGAGCGCGTGAAAAGATTCTCTTGAGCTATGATAATTAACAATGGTATTCTCAATACATTCATCTTCACTTTCCTTAATACTTTCACTCTCTTTTGGTGATAAATCCTTCAACATAATACGATCATCTAAATTTTCCTCTTGTATGATAGACAATTCGAAACTTTCATGACAAACATGTAATCTTTCATGTGGATAAGGTATGATTTGTGGATGAAGGTTTAAGGTTTCTTCTTCCAATTGTACAGCTACATATCTAATCTGTTTCATTGGAATGTTAGAATGCTTAAGATCATTTTCATCACCTAAGTGTTGTTCAATAATTGAATCTAAGTACTGATTAGAGAAAGAGTTAGAAAAAGATGGACACATACCTAGACCCACAATAAAATCTCCTTCCACGATAGTTGAGGATTGAAAATGCAAGGGTTCAGAGGAAAAAACAATTTGATTGTCAGTGAGAACATTTTCAATAGATTCTACCTCCCTTGCTTGTTCATTGTTTTCTGATGGATTCCTCTCATCTTGCAAACAAAATTCATCTTGTAATTGGGTGTCAGGATTTTTAATTGATTCATCATTCGCGATTGAATATGACTAGATGAAAGGGGCACAAGCATTAGAGAGGATATTTAGTACAAATGACATGTCATCAAGATTAAATTTACAGAGAACATGATGGATTCTTGTTGAAAATCCTTCTGGAGATGAATTTTCATTGATTAGTAAAGTCTGAAATTCTTCACATAATTTATTGTAATCATAGTTTTCAAAAGCATCTAAAAATTCATCTACAAACTGAAACTAATCAATAATGTGATATGTTGGAAAAGACTCAAACCAATGTTTAATCTGAACCCTCAAAGTAAAAGCAAACAATCTGCATAAAACCTTTAAATCAAAAATATCATGCTTGATGCATTTACACCAAAACTTGTTAAGATGGTCTTTTGCAGATACATCCCCCCACCATCAAAGGTGATTTTGGACAAGCGAGAGACTGTCTCGTTGGGAATATCAGGTAATGAGAAGTGGAAAGCATGTTCCAACACAGTGATTTGCGGAGCCATGGGGAATTAAATACATTAAAAAAAAAGACTCCTGTAAGGCCAGCTTGTCAGTATGGCCTGCCTTATAGTGCATTTCAAGATGACACAAAATAATAATTTATAAATATGGAATTATGAAAGTCTAAGGGGTGAAACATTTAATCATTAAATTTACTCAGCCCTCCTTCTAGCGCCATTTTTTGACAGGTGTAAATGACACACTGTCAACTGGAAGGTTAGATCCGAACCAAGGTTGTCTAATTAACCCAAGTCATTTGGTATGATCTGACCCGACGGGTTTAATGGCTCTGTTAGCCAACTAAAGTCCTAAAAGCAGTAAAAGAAATAAACTAATCTAAATCTATGATTCTAACAAATGAAATATTACTTACTAATGTTTATTAAAAAGAAACGTGAATATACAAATGATTATAAACAATCTATATACAGTTTACAAGGTTTACTTGAAATCTTGCGAAAATAAATGTTCATAATAATGTTTCAAAATAAGATAAAGTAAGAACATAAATCTTTTTGTTTTTTTAATGTTTAAATATTTTAAGCTAATAAATACTAAGCAAATACAATTGAAACAATGACACAGAAACAATCAAAGCTAATTAATGCAATCATCGTCTCATTCATATATAAGCAAATTTGAATAAAAGAAAACAATGCACCAACTAACCTCTCACTGATCAGCAGTACTAAGCTAAATTCATCTCTCTGTATTTGTATGAGCTCATCTTAACCTGTGTAAAGTGTAAACCTATGACAAAAACAAGCACAATATTTCCTGAAGAAATTCAATGAAGTGTTTCATATTCTGGAGAGAGTTTATAATGACAAAAAGACAAATAATTATATATCTTGTGACCTGGAAATGTCCAATAACTGAAAATGAAAGAAATTTCAATTCTCATGAATAGTGTTACCATCTATATAGCATGAGATGTAAACTCAAAATATTTGAATAGATGATCAGTCACAAACATAAACTAAACCAAAAGATAATGAACAACATAAAGAAAAACGTGATATAAAATATTGTATGCAGAACTGACTAAAGCTAATTCGACACAGATAACATTTCACATCAAGAAATTACATGAGAAGACAATGAAAAAACACTGCAAAGTCTACACGAGATGAAATCCAAAGAGTATACTTCTTTCTCATATAGTTTCAATCAAATATGTTCATCATATGGTCCACGAAGAACTTTTGGGATAATAGACTGTTAAAGATTGAAAAAATTAATATATAAATGATAGCAATTAACCATGTATTGATAAAACAGACTAAAGCTAATTTAAATCAATGCAAAATCAATTATTCAAAGAATATGAAGTTATTGTAATGCAAATAAAACCATTTTACTCACAGGACAAAAGCCATTAAGCAACCTGGAATTCCATATTCTTCTTTGAAAATACTTGTCCATTCTCCCAAAGATTCCAACCATTCGTTACTCCATTTGAAAAGAAAAAAAGTTTACAAAAGAAATAATATACAAAAGAGAAAGGATAAAAATCCTCCTCTCCATTTCTTGGATCTCCATGGCTCTGAACTTTCTCATATATTTATACAATGAATGAAGGCGTCAGTAATAATTTCTGCCACCTGAAATTTGTCTCGTAAAGAGACACAAATATCTCTCAAATCGTGCATTTGTTTGAGAAAACGCTCTCAAGTAAGCTAAATGTGTCCATTTTGGATATGGGTTTTCAACCGTTTCTTCAAATTCCTCATGGTTTGGTTGCAATCAGTGCCTCAAAATTGTCTTTTTGTTCTTGACGCATTTCCAATTTTTATATGTTGTTGCTCAAAAATTTATTTGCAGCAATCCAATATTATTTTGGATCAATTATCTTGAACGTATTTAGATAATTAAATCAAGCCATGATCATATCTGTACCAAATAATTGATAATAGAAACCTGTGAAACAAAAAGAAACCTAAATTAATAACCTAAAAATTGTGAATAATACAAAATCTAGAACAATACAATAAAAAATGAATTTAACCTAACTATAAGTTCTAAACAAACATTGTTTATATTTTCCTTTCAAATATGATCTTAAAATTATAGAAGTTTCAAGTTGATGGAAAGGAGAAAAATATTAATTTTGGGTTTTCACAAAATCAAACAAATGATAGATAATTCTTTTTTTTATTATTTTATTTTTATTTTGAAATGAGAAACAAAATGAAAAAAGAATTTAATTAATTAATCCCACCAAATGAATTTGTAAAAATGAGAAACCAACTAAGATATTATTTGATGAAGTATTGAACCCATTATTCAAAATAGTCAAACTTGCTAATGAGCAAAAGAATGAACACATAATCATAATTTAAACGAAAGTAAACAGTTGATAAAAATTAACGCTTTTGTTTAAATTGAGATTTCTATGCTCGTTTCTAACTTTTGACATATACTCTTGTAAAGAATGTCTCATACTATAGTGAATGTCTTATGTTTGTCTCAAAGAAAGCCAAGGTATGGAACTATTTGAAAAGGTTGATTTTGTAGCTCATTATTGTTACAGGTGAATCCTCTCGCGGACAAGCGGATTCCCTCTTTGTCTCTAGACTCCTAAAACCAAGACAGAAAGGGTGCTATGATTGATCACTAACATCCTTTTAGATCTAATTAAGCTAATGTATGAAGAGGAAGAAGAAAAGTGTACCTTTTTAAATAACGTATGTCCTTTCAAAGTCCAAGTTGAGCTTCAATCCCAAGCTCCTCAATAGGTCCTGTAGAACAAAAAAAGATACAACAAGCTTCCTATTCTACCAAGATTAGCTCAAATATAGATCTATGTACTGAAGACAAGTTCATGTGGAACAAACATAAACTTGAAAGAAACAGGCCAAGCATGTATGTATATTAATGAGAACAAATGAAGAATGCTTACAATCCTCTGATGAAGGTGCAGCAGCTTCTTCCATCTCTCCTTGTCCAACCCCTTTTCTCAAGTAATCTACACTGATTATGCTTCAATGGCATCTCACTTATGGGATCATAAGTTTGGTATAATTCTCAATCACCATATATTGTATGTTGTCTATGAGATCATAGGTTTCATACTTCCAATATTTTCATGTACCTTTCACCATGAGAAGGCCTCCTTATATAGGCTTTGATAGGCCCAACTACTTGAGAGATATTTGGGATAAGTTGAAGATTCCTCTCCTTCAGTTGTGGATCTTCCCTAAGATCATGCCTTGAACTCATATTCGAATCCAACCAACTTCAGAGGTTGAGGGTATTCTTCCCTGATTTCCTCCAACAAACCAAATTTCTCCCAAAAAGGCCAGCGCTCCCTCAAAAGGGATACAAAGCATTGAAACACTCCCCTAGAAGAGGGTACAGAGCACCAACGCTCCTTGATAGTATGTAGGGGAGCGTTCCTTTCCAAATTTGACTTTTGAGTGGATTTTTCAGTGGCAAAAGGCTTGTACTCCTTGTCAATTGATTTCTCCTCTTCAAAACTAGTCTTTGAGGTGTCTTAAGTGTCCTTATGATGTCGTTAGAGGCACAACATAGGCAAGATGGCAGTATGATGTTTGCGACACTTATGGTCAAGATGCGACACTTGCGGAAAAGATGTGACACTTACAACACTTGTAATGACGACACTTGCGACACTATTGAAGTGAGTAATTTTGATGTGTAACAGATTGCCCCCCAAAGTGAAAAGTCAGAAGACGATGATGACTGANTGTTTCAAACCCAAGGCAGGCATTCTATGCTTGAGTGATAAAGACTTTTTCAGGTATGGCCGCCATAGAATACACTGCGGATCCATAATTATATTGACAAAAAGTATAGCCACCAAACATACAACGTGGATCTATACTTCCATGACATGAACTGATCATAGCCACAAAAAATACACTGTGGATCTAAGAGATGACAAGACATAGCCATGGACCAATACAAAGTGGATCTATGTGATAGTATATGTGTCAATATTAAAGAGAAACTCTGTCACAACCTAGGTAAAGTATATATCAGAGTGAATGAATCAACTCAGGGTCTTCTTACCTCCCGATGTAGTATGAATCTAACCATGTGAATAGATGTCCTGATGTCAAACATGGCAGAAACCACTTGATTACCGGTCAATGATGTAAACCGTTAACAAGCGCGAGGGAAATCACCATTGATGTCAATGATTCCCAAGGTACCCTAGTACATTCCAGCGAATGTGAATAGATGAGATGAAGTTGAATATCCATGGAATCATTCGACCAGAGGTCAATGATGTAAACCTATTGTCGGACGTGAGGAGGCCTACCATTGAGGCATGCAGGTCCCAAAGTACTAACTAGTTTCTAAGTCTAGCTCCTAGATAATGTGCTGAAGTCGACAGGCATAGACTCGTTGAAATAGGACATTGATGTATCCCCCATCAATGACACGAAATGGACACAGAGATGTAATTGGTGGATCAAATGAACATGGACTAACACAAGTATTGAAACATGATATTTGTGATGGCTAACTCTCGAGGAAGATACCTCCCTTGAACACTGAGGAATGACAATAGAAACTTGACAGGGACCAAAACTTGATAATGCAATGGATACTGTGACTTACGTCAGGTGACCCAAAGGAGTTAGGAAACTCAAAGGATTGGTTCAGTGCAGAGGTTCAGTAGATTGAAATGCGTGCAAAGATAAAATGTTGTGTTCAAGGGCGACTGTAAGAGTTACTGGTAATGTTCTCAAAAACTGCTTGGCTTGCTTCCTTCAATTTTTCCCCCACCCAGATAGATGATTACCTCTTTTTAATTTAACGATCTCGAGGAGGGTAACACATGCTCGACATGACTCACCTTCGGTAAGTCCCTCTTCCTTTTTTTAACGAACTGGAAGAAGTAAGGGTTCGATCCTGTATGGTCCCTTCAATGTATGATCATTTAATGAGTCCAGATAAGGTAAACTCATTTGTTTTTCATATTTAGAGAGTCTAAAAATGACTTAAAGATGACTCCAATGTGGTCCTTTTTCGTAATATTAGTCTCGCAAGGCCGAAAAAGAGATAAATTATCACTCGAAAGATGCCCTTTCAAACCTTTTAACGAGTGGGAAAGGAAGCAATATCACTCGACAATCTTTTCATGTTTAGAGAGTCTGAAAAGAGCTTAAAGATGACTCCAAGGGGTCACTTTTTCGTGCATCCATGCGGGTCCGAAAAAGAGACAAAATTTTACCTGGTTGCCTTCTCATGTATTTACGATCATGAGAAGGAACAAATACTAAGCTCGGTATGCCCCCAGCTTGAAAAGCTAGTGGCATTACTCCAGAATGATCATCAAAAGGCTGGAGACATGCCCCCCAAGGTTCAAATAAGTCACCGACTTTGAGGTTGTCACCAATTTCTGTACTAAATGGAGAAAAAGGATACAGGTGGATGAAATGAAGGTTCAAATACGAGACCTAATGAAAGACTCGACTCAACATCTACGAGATCTGGTGAAAGACTCGACCTGACAGGAGAGGTGATTTTTTCATTTTTTAACGAGCTTGACACAAGAAAACAACTATGCTCAAGGCTCCAGGTTCAATCCCCAGATTTATGTTTCATTTTTTACTGAGCTTGCTACAGAGAAGAAAAACTATTCTCAATACCTATGTTTCATTTTTTAAAGAGCTTTCCATAGAGAGGAAAACTATGCTCGTGGCTTCTGTTTAATTTTTCAAACGAGCTTGCCACATAAAAGAGAAACTATGCTCGTGACCTCTACTTAATCATGGCTTCCAAGAGATCTTCACTAGATGGAAGAATAATTCTCTAGAAGGAACACATGTCAAGGGTCTCGTCAAGGGTAAGGATATCAAGCTCCAATAGCCCTACCGAAGAGATCACCATGTCAACTACCATATCTAAGTCATTGAAAGTTGAAGTCATAGGAGATAACGCCACATAATTGACCTGTGGCAGGGGTGATACCGACTGCATATAAGACCCGGTTAGGGAGGTTATTGGGTTGATGTTCAAGTCAAGGCCAACGAACGAAAGTTGATCAATAGTCACCATTCTTCCATCGTGCAGGAAATATATCACATGAAAAAGAGTCAACATAATAGCTTTCATGGCATAGACATAATCTCGCCCAAGGAGTAAATCGAAAAATAAGGGGTCCTGGACTACCATAACATCAATATAGAATCTTATCCCTCCCAAAGTTACCGAAAACTGAGGAAGGATCCCTAAAGGGTGACTGGTTCTTTGGTTGAAAGCGAACAGAGTCTGGGTAACCGGCATAAGCTTAGGATAACCCAAAGCTTTCCAAGCAATAGAGGACAAAATACTAATGGACAAACCTTCATCTATCAGTGCATGAGGAACGTCTCGACCACAAAATTTTATTGTAATCTTGAAAGGCATGTGAGAGGGAAGACAAGGTCCAGTTAGCACATGCCAATAAAAAAGGATGGCCTCATTACTTGGAAGTGTTTTCACGGGAGAAGGAGGAATGCCCCCCGGCACGGTAGATCCTGTATCAATGAGAAAAATGTGGACATAATCGGGTTTACTCTCTAGAGGGAGAGTAGGATCGACCGATGATGGGATCAAATCAACCACATTTGTACTCTTCAAAGGAAGAGTGGGATTGACCGATGAAGTAACCAGAACAACCACTTTAGCACTCTTCGAAGGAGGAGTGGAATTGACCGATGAAGTCACCGGAGCAACCACTTTGGCACTCGTCAGAGGAGGAGTGGGATTGATTGATGGTAGAATCAGATCGACCACTTTGACACTCTTCGGATGAAGGGTGGGACTGACCGAGGAAGGAACTGGATCAATCACTTTGGGTTCACTCTATAGATGAAGAGTGGGGATGACCGATGATGGAACTAGATCAACTACTTTGGTTAGTGGTTCAATCGAGGATGCAACTAGATTGACCACCGGATCAACTAGATTGACCGGAGATGGAACCAAATTGACCATTCCATCAACTAATGATGGGTTGGGGGAAAGCCTACGATAACCAGCTGGAATTTGAAGCTTTACAAAAAGAGAAGAAGCCTCGTCCATGCGAGGACAAAGGTGAGAATAATGATCACCTTTGCATAACATACAAGGGAATTTGACAATTGTCTTCTTCTTACCAACCTTAACGTCACTAGTTGACGGGGTATCACCAGCATGACCAGAAAGGGCCGATGATGTGGAGGACCAAACTTCTAAGACCTTGGGAATACCATGGAAATCCCTCAAAATGTGGTCACCCTTACAAAGACTGAACGGGAATTTGGGTTTCATATTCTTCGTTTTAATCTTGTTGACCTCATCAATGCTCCCAATACTATTAAAAGTAGCTGGTTGTTTGGATCCAACATTTGATGTAGTTGGAGGTTTGGTCCCTTTCTGGTTCGTCTTCTTCTCTTTTTGTTTCTTATTCTTCTTACCAATCTGGCTACTCACTTGAGAGCTTTCACTAGGCAAAGAAGGAGAAATGGAAGGAGACCTAACAGACGAAGAAGGTGAAAGTCAACATGAGTTTGATGTGTGGGCGGTGTGCTTACATCTGAAGCACCTACATTCGAGATCACCGTAGTGGAAAACAACCATACTGGTAACCCAATTGTGAGACCTAGAAGGCTCAAAGTAGCGATGTAAGGAGGAACAACGTTTCCGTAAGAAGGAAAAACAAAGGGTTCCCCTGGAAAAGGGGTTCCTTCATTGATCATCCCTGGAACTGAAGCCATAAAAAAAAAGATCCGACCTAGATTCTTCTAGGGAGAACAAACAGCACATGCTAAAAATATAGTAAGCAAGCAAGCAAACAAAACCTTCTCACAATGAGCACACTAGTTGGTGATGAAATCCAACGTCGTGGGAACAAAGTAAGAAGGGGCTGAGATAGAGTGGGTAGAAAAGTTGCATTGACGGCCTGCTTAACAGACTTACACCCTGGTGCAAGCTCCCACACATAATCGTGTGTATACCCTCCAAGGAGCCCGAGTGAGTTTGGCCAACGTCGATTCTAGGTACCATGAATACTTACCCCTCCATAGTCACCTCGTGTAAAGACCCTAAATAGATAGGCAACTAAGGTTACTGACTACAACAGTGATGCCTGGGGAAACAGTCGATAGTCTGATCCACATGCAAGGGTAGGGTATCTAGCCCGAAATCAACTTGAAAGGATTCCACTCATCATTGTGGGTATACCTTCAAGCGACCCCCATAATACACGCAATATCTACACCAAGACCAACAAAGCAGGGTGAGTAACTCTGACACTCTTAATGTGACCTCGTGATTGACCCTTGTGTGAGAAGGGCTTCCCGGGACAAAATGCAGCAATTGGATTTCACCTCTCCCTAACACAAGATCCTATGTTTGTTTGCAGCTTTGGAAAGTTATCTTTCACACCTATTCCAAATCCCTACAACTAATCTAATGTAGGTTTGCTACTAGAAAATGTAAAAATGTCTAATCAATTTTAGTTTAGCGCTTGATTTTTAAAGATGTTGTTACTCAAAAGGAAAATGGCATGGACAATATGGTGTTTTGACCGACTCAAAATTTATGCAAAGAGATGAAGATGCAATCTTTTCATTTCGATGAAAACTATGCTACGAGAAGGAGAAAACATTCATCATTTCAGATGCACAATGTCCCAAAATGTCAAAAAACATGCAATTCCGCTACTTTAAATGCAAGCACTCAAGGAAGAAAATAAAATGTGAAGAAGAATCCAAGAAAAGATAGGGAGAATAGAGAAACCAATCAAAACTTAATTTCTTGGGAAAATGACCTCAAAGATCAAATGGAATGATGCATAGACCTTTGAATTTCCTCACAAAAGCTTCCACTTAGTCAGATAAATGAGAAGAAAATAGTAAGTTGACTCTAAATCAACAAAGACAAAGAGTGACTTCTAGGTAAGGAAGAAAAATATGCCACTAACCCAAACAAAAATTGATCAATTCTTAGAAAGTAGAGTGTTGAAGGCCAAGATAAAGATAAACTGAGATGATAAGACCCTGAGCAAGTGCCAAAAGAAAAAATTGAACCTTAAAGAAAGAAACCCTAAAGGATTTCGCACAGAAAAGGGGCAGTGCTCTGGTGTAAGGGGTACCAGAGCATTCCAACGCTCTGTATGAGATCAGTAGGGAGCTCTAGCACTCTGGTAATAAGGGTAGGGGGGCGCTGGCCTCTAAAAATTCAGAAAAAAATGCCCAAAAAGTCAAAGAATCAAGCAAACTCAAACAATCAATTTAAAGGTGATGAAATCAAGATCCAATCAAACAGATCCAAGAATCAAAGACAGTATGGAGAAGGTCAAGAAGTGGGAAAAGGGCCAAAACAAGATCTAGGAAAGGAAACAAAAATCAGAGCTCCTCCCCAGTGGAGTCACCAATTTCTGTTACAGGTGAATCCTCCTAAGGACAAGTGAATTCCCTCTTGGTCTCTAGACTCCTAAAACTAAGACAGAAAGGGTGTTATCATTGGTCACTGACATCCTTTTAGATCTAATTAAGATAATATATGAAGAGGAAGAAGAAAAGTGTACCTTTTCAAATAGCGTTTGTCCTCTCAAAGTCCAAGTTGAGCTTCAATCCCAAGCTCCTTGATAGGTCCTATAGAAAAAATAAAGATACAACAAGCTTCCTATTCTACTGAGATTAGCTCAAATATAGATCTATCTATTGAAGACAAGTTCATGTGGAACAAACATAAACTTGAAAGAAACAGGCCAAGAATGTATGTATATTAATGAGAACAAATGAAGAATACTTACAATCCTCTGATGAAGGTGCAACAGCTTCTTCCAACTCTCCTTGTCCAACCCCTTTTCTCAAGTAATCTACACTGATTATGCTTCAATGGAATCTCACTTATGGGATCAAAAGTTTGGTGTAATTCTCAATCTCCATATATTGTATGTTTCCTATGAGATCATAGGTTTCATACCTCCAATATTTTCATGTACCTTTCACCATGAGAAGGCCTCCTTATATAAGCTTTGATAGGCCCAACTACTTGATATATCTTTGGGATAAGTTGAGGATTCCTCTCCTTCAGTTGTGGATCTTCCCTAAGATCCGAACTCATATTCGAATCCAACCAACTTCATAGATTGAGGGGATTCTTCCCTGATTTCCTCCAACAAACCAAATTTTGCCCAAAAAAGGCCAGCGCTCCCTCAAAAGTGACACAGAGCATTGAAACGCTCCCCTAGAAGAGGGTACAGAGCTCTAGTGCTCCCTGAAAATATGTAGGGGAGCACTCCTTTCCAAATTTGACTTTTGAGTGGATTTTTCAGTGGCAAAAGGCTTATACTCCTTGTCAATTGATTTCTCCTCTTCAAAACTAGTCTTTGAGGTGTCTTAAGTGTCCTTATGATGTCGTTAGAGGCACAACATAGGAAATATGGAAGTATGATATTTACGACACTTGTGGTCAAGATGTGACACTTGCGAACAAGATGTGACACTTACAACACTTGTAATGACGACACTTGCGACACTATTGAAGTGAGTAGTTTTGATGTGTAACAATTATAATTATCAAGATTCTAATGGGGGGCCTTTAAATTTTGTAAAAATTTAGGGGGAGTTGTTGGGGCCCAACATGGCTCTATGTTACTTAAGATGGATTCTTGTTAGGAACCATCTCCTCTACATTCAAAACCATGCATAGAACCATTTTCTTCTTCCAGGTTCCTTATTGATTTCTCTTTAGAAGTCATTTCACTTTTAAATTATTCTTGACTTGATATCTCCATGCTCTTATGGAAATACCTTCGCACCTTTGGAGTGCATCAACAATCCTCTACTAATATAGCTTTCCTTTCTGGAGTGTTGACATCCATTCCTATTAGCTTGATATCTATCTCATGATTTCTTCTTCCATTATCTAGGATGTTCATGGACTTGACTCCATCAAAGACTTTTTTCCTTGTCTACTTTGCATGCTTGCCACCACATATTATGTTGATATTAATTTTCAGCAGTCCATTATTATTTGGATTTCTCTGATCCAACTCTTGCATGAACAATTATATATTTCCAGTCATGTTCTCTAAGTAACCTTGGATAGCTAACACCAACTTCTTTCTTGAAGCAATTTGATTTATCCCTTTCATGATTGATCCTATCAACACTAGTATTATCTTGATGAATTATTACTTTCTCCTGTATTGACCCATATGATTTTTCAACCTGACATGCATATTCAACTTCTGTCATTCCATATTTGATGACCTTCATGCCTTGTTTCTGCTACACATTATGATAGTAATAATGGAGGTGTTATCTCCAACCTATAGGATTGTTCCTTTGAGATAGTGTCACTCTCTCCATGCATACATTATGTCCTTCTTGATCAAAATACTAGCATTCAGATATATATCAATATGTATAGATTAGGTCTTCCCACTGTGTACTTCTTTATTTTAACATTCTTTAGTCTTGACCTTGATCCTCTTGTGAAGTATTATTGATGTAACATTATGTCCTCGGATTCCTCTGTTCCTTCTTGATATTAGGTCCAAACTCTTTTATATTCCATAAAACCTTCCTTATTCCCATGCTTTGCATCTCCATATGAACTTATGGTTCATGCATTATCATGTATTGCGGATGGATTCCTCCACCTAGAATTCACATTTGATGTGCAAAGATTGTCACCTGGACTATCTTCCCCAAACAAGAATTTCATTCGAGGTTTCCATGCTACTTATTGAACCCAATATCTCACCAATGACTTTTGAAAAAATCTCAAATGTAAAATGAAGAATTTTCAATGTCCTTCTTCCTTCTTTCTTCTATCGGAAGACATCTCTAGCACTTTTTTTGTTTTAAATGTAACCATTACATCTAAAAGCGGGCATACAACAAATTTTGTTAGCTAGAACCATGATATTCCATTTTGGTATTATATGCACAATTTTTCCTTTTATGGTTACCAACATATTCATTCTGAATTCCTGTGATATAAGATGCTCAATCCTAAAATATGGATGAATATCAGGAATCCTCTTTCTGAGACCTTTCCAATGATTATTTCCTTGCTCAATTCTGAGCTTTGAGTAGAAAGCTATGATCCTTTAAAACTTGTGTTTTTTATATGATGCACTCCTTGTGTAGTTGATCTCTTTTCTCTGAGCTAATGGATCTTAGATATTTTTTGGGCCCTATCATAAAGTTCCCAGGTCTTCGGTACCTCTCCTGATGCAGGTCTGAACTAGACGAAACCCACAGGCTTTCTTCTAACCCCTTTTTCCTTCTTTAACACAGTTTTTGGGAACTAGCCCCCTTTTTCCTTCAGCCCTTAATTTGCATGGGACCACGGATGTGACCAAGTGCTAACATTTGGGCACTTATCCAGAGCCTTGAAACTTCATGGCTCCAGAGCTTCAGAGGTTTCCCTTTCTGCACATCACAAACATCACAGAACCTTGCACTGGAAAATTCATGGAGGACGATGGATCTACGGTCCACATTCTCTGTTAAGATCTATGGTGAATAGGAGCTTCAGGACTCCAGGCTTCAACAATTTCCAAAGAACATCACAAAAATCCCCCGGAGTGCCAAATTGGTGAACTCGCGAAGTGGGGTGGATAAACGGTTCAGGGCTTTTCAACAACCGATGGGTGGAATTTATTACGGAACTTTGAGCTTCGAAAGTTTTGGGTTGTCCATACTCTCCAAACTTCCAAAGTGCCTAGTCTTCGAACTGTGGTATATGTTGCCATGTACCTTCTCCTAATCAACGGTCAAGATTAACTCTGGCCTCCGGGCAGGGATGATTTTAAGGATGGAAATTTATTTTAAAATGTAGAAACCTTGGCGAATCTTCCTAATCCCTGATATGTCAACTATAAATGTTTGGAGATATTTTTGTAAAAATATTCAAATTTCTAAGTATTTTATATAGTTTTTATAAAATTTTGGTGATTTTTAAGGTGAAATAATTTTATCCTATAGAATTTGGGCGAATCATTTTTAAAATAGTGAATCTCATTTTTGGAAAAACCATGGAAAATTAGCCCATGAGCGAAATTTAGCCCCTAAAATCATGTCTGCCTCCGGGAGTTCTACACTCAATGCAACTACAACACAATTCCCTCAGAGTACCAAGTATCCATACCTTGGGATCTGGCGCCATTCGTCCCCTGTGATCAATGGTTGAGATATACTCTGGCCTTCAGGTCTTCGAAAGTCCTTGACCTTGACTGCTTATACCTTAAATCCTAATGAGTGCCAAGTCTCTGGAATACGAGATCTACTATCGTGTGCCCCTCCTCGATCAACGGTGAGGATTTACTCCGCTTTTTGGAGCTTCGGGAGTCTTCAAAATTTAACAATTCTTGACCAAGTTCAGCTTCTTTGTGAAATCCATCAACGGTCCCACCGACCATACTCGAGGGAAGTGCCACATGTAGGAATACTACAAGCGGACATGTGGCCCAATCAGGCGGGTGACACATGTCATGTTCTAACTGGAATAATTAGTCTTCAAAGGGTACATAACTCACTAACACGTGACACGCATCTCGTGTGTCCACGTCATCTCAGGTGACGTCAGCAAGTCTCATCACTTCAAGACTTCGGGAGTTTCGGGGCTTCAGAAGATTTTACACTTTCACACCTCAAATCTTCCAAATGTTGAAATCCCAAACTTCTTAACCTTCTGGGGTCCACATAGTACAACTGTCATCAATTAAGGTGTTGACATGTGGCAGACCTAGGTAGTTCTGTGTCACCCTAGGTGACATCGTCTTTCCATGTCATACTTGGTGCTTCAAGACTTCAGGGATTTCCTGCATTCGACATTTTCTCCAAGTTGTCGAACTGTCAAACTGGTCCATGTCACCCCTGGTGACGTTACTTTGGTGCTCTAGGACTTCGAGGATTTCCTACCTTTCCTGCAACCACAAACCATTCTTCCAGAGTGTCGAAACTTTGAACCTTCTTAATATTTGGACATGCATCCCTTGGAATAGACAGTCTGATTTGGTTCTGGATTTCGAGACTTCAACAATTTTCTCTTCTTATAGCTTTAAAACAGTTGGAGGGGTGAATTCTGAAGGACTTCAGTGCCTAAAATCCATGCATCTTCTCTCGATATGACGATTGTGGGAAATCTGTCTCCCTCCGAACAGATCGAACGACCCAATTTAACTCTGCAGCCCAATACCACATTTGGCATGGATTATCAAACTGTTATACTCCTGAGCTTCTGAACACATTCCAAGTGTTCTCTTAGCGCCCTTTTGGCACCCTTTAAATCAAAACTCTCTAGAATTTTTACTCCAAATTTATCGTTCTTGGTTTTTTCAGGATTAATCTGTAAGTGCGGACACAAACCGATCTCCCTAGATCCACCTGGATCTAGAACAAAACAGGACAAAATGATACTCTTTCCCTAGATTTTAACTATTGAATGAACTAGGAGGCAAGAATCATGAACATACTGTATGATCACTTCCTTGGGTCTTTATTGTACCAATTTCGCTCCAATGCTCTTATGCAGTCTAGACCAAGACAACTCAAACCAATCGAAGTGAAAACAACTCAATATATTCAACAGTTAATCTATACATATGATCAAGGAGTTATGTAATAAAGTGCAATCAACTTTATGGGAAAGGGACACAGTATTGTATTATATTGATAGAAAGAAAAACTTACAACCTGAGCCTTGATGCTGCAAGCCTCCTTTCAATGGCTCCTAGCTCTGACACACACACTTGCTCATGCATGAAGAAGATCAACCACTTTTGATAACCTTGCTGTTGTCTCTAGCTGTTGTAGCATCAGTCCTTCATACAATATTCCACTAATTCTCCAATAAATCTCTTTCTAGTTTGCTTCTAACCTTTTCCATGAGCATTCCCCTCAATATATAGGAGAGAATAGATTAGTTACTTGGATAGGAATGATCCCAAGATATCAGGAAAACCAGTACTTAGATAACCATTCGAATGCCAACTAATCCTTCTAGAAGATTCCCTTCTAGAAGGTTCGAGAATTTATCTTTTTCCTTCCTTTAGAAGATGTTCGCACCCTGATAGTTAGGTACAGTGTGAACTTCTCGCACCCCATATTAATGCAGCATGTGAGAATCATGCATTCTCGTAGGAAAATATATAGGTAGCCTACGAACCTCCCTTAAAAATATGATTTATGGAAAGAGACAAAGGTAACTTTTCTCAGGAAAGTGTCTTAGTGAAGAGCCTGATTTCTCCATCATCATTACATCATCATGACAACCAAAATTATGGATAACAGAATGCCCCCCAAAGTCTGAGATTGGAACTAGTGATAGTCGATAGACTTTGTAAACTGCATGTGTGTGTCAAGAACCAAGAGCACATCTAATCGGAAACTTGCAAACATCCAAGCATCTGCAGAATATTATATATACCAATTCTGAGGTAGGCATTCCCATACTCAGATCACAGACTGATGACATCATAAACAAAGGTCATGGCCACCAATCATACACTATGGATCCATGCCGTTACAATATAGCATAGCCACCTGAATAAACTGTGGATCTATGCGATAAATTTT
>JASDQU010109063.1:134296-147074 GCA_032191745.1 Picea mariana | reverse complement strand
GTGTTTCAACCATCCAAAAGGGGGGAGAAAGCCCTATGGTATGACCTTATTTGTTTTTTCAGATCTAATTTTTCTTTGCCTATTAGAGGGAAGCTAATTTCTTGTAGGATTATGTTGGAGATACCTTCTAATCCTTGGTTACTCGAGGCTATGACAATAATTTTTATGGTAGTAAGGGACGAAGGTCATTAGAGATTTTAAATCAGTGCTTGGAGATGCCTATTGCAATTTGATATCCTAGAGATTGCTTTTATATCAAAGATTCAACAATGGATGGGCCTTGCATGCAATGATGTAAATCAACCTCGGTATGAGCTTGATATTCCATCTTATGATCGACAATGATACTCATTCTTCATCAATAAATCTCCATAGGTTCCAACATACACATGAGAGAAACTCATGATTTTCTTGTTTTGGTTAATGACCAAACACAAGGAGATTTCTTATGATTTATGAGTTGACTGCATTTTTACATTGGGTCTTTGATTACACAACATTATGTCTTCTTGTTGTTAGAGTAGGTAGGAAGAATAAGTTTGATTATTGTGAGAATTATGTTTCATTTATGCTATGTTCCCTTTGGTATCTCGACTCATGTCTATTTTTAGAACATCTTGAGAGTGAGTAGTTAGATATGAGCACTCTTAAGTTTCCTTGTAACAATTTTGAATTGAATATTTGTGTCAGGGTGACAGAGACATGAATGTTTGGATCCATTGTCACCTATTTCATGCCTTTCTATTTTCTTTGCAAGTACATCATGCACATCAGCAACTCTTGAATATTCTAGATATTTCTTGCACTCTGCGAGAGTGCGTAGTCCCCATATGGAGCTAGTTCTTACCCCCTGAAAATGCGTGGTTCATTTTCCATTCTTTTCAACAACATTGTTCCAAGAGACGTGAACTTTGGGAGTTTGCTATGAGTCATGAGCGTTGTATTTGAAATTTTGTTTGATCACCATCTTGTTTATCATGCATAGGAGAGATAGTGATGGAGATCCATGTGATACATTTCTTTCACATTGTGGATGATGTTTACATGTTTGGACGTGTGTTTTATTGTTGAGTTTACATATTTGGAGGCACTATTGCACACTGGTAGTGGTTCCCCATTTGGGAAACTTGTCTACATAAATTGATGCATGTGTTTTCATTATAGAATGACTTTGAGGTGTCTTCATAGTTCTCAAGCAATTTCTCACCACTAGTGTGTCATTTCACATTGTACAAGGCATATTCTAAATATTTGGAGGAAAAATGTGGAGCTTGGTCACATGCTTAAGAAAAGAATGGGTAAATAGTGAGTTCCTAGAGGAGCACCTTACTTGTATGAGGCTCTAAGCAGATTTTATGGAGAAATCTTGGAGAATGTGCATGCATGAGAAAATGTCCCATATGAGGAGATGCCACATGGCATGCCAGATTCGGTGAAAACCTTCATTTAGATATTCTTTCACTTGTTTAGAGGAGTGCTCCACATTTTGTGGCAAAATTAGCAATATTACACACAAAAAGAGCAATGCTCTTCATTGAAGAGTATATGTTGACTTGTTGACCATCCTAAAAGGCCTAAAGCATGGAATTAGCACAAGAATAGAGGATCACCCCACCTTTTGAGCATTGCATGACATACTTCATGGTGAAAGGAGGGGTTATGGTAAAGTTTGAGGGAGTGCTTCACTTATGGGATTGACACATGGCAACAAGAAGCATCTAACATCCCCTAAGTCTAAAGAAGCCCTTAGATGAGGAGCACCTTGCACGAGAGAAGGATATGTCCTTTGAACATTTTTTAGTGCTTCTTTAATAGATTTGCTCACATAATGAGGAGGTCCATACTCCAAGGAGACTCCAAGACATTTTATTGATATTTTATTAATATTCCTTGGAGGAAAATATTGATCTATGACTTTTTAGAGTATCCTTTGTAATATTTTATTGGAAATTTGTTGAGAGAAGCTACACAAGGATACATCCTCTCATTTGAAAGGTAGAAGTTCAAGAGGATGAAAATACCCCCAAGGAAAAGACATTGTAATTGTAGGTGAAGAGTAGAAGGGCTTGACAAATTGTAGTTTCCTTCCTCCTCTTGGATGTAATGTGTATGCAAGGCTACCATTTATGTATTGTTGCAATATCTTTGTGTAAGGCATTGTTTTTGCTTATCATAATGAGCTTTTCTTTGCTAGAAAAGGAAGTTGAAGCATGGTCCTTAAACCCTATTCAATCCCTTGATATTAAATTTGAATTGTAGTGTATTGAATAATTTACTTGTTTGGTGGTTAACATAGTTATAGACTGATGAGAACTGTGATCTCAAAATGAGAACTCTAGCCCTAAAAGCTCAAAAACACCAAAACCAACCCTTGTTTCGAAAAGTGGTGCTATCGGTAGCACTTTTTTTTCAAGGTTAAAATTACCATATTTTGCAACCACGAACTTAACAACTTCGTAATGTTGACAACAAAAACCTAAACTTGTCCGTCGAATAAAAAAATGGTGCTAACAACATCACCATTTATTTATTTATTTTTGAGGTTAAAACTACAACTTCTTTGAAATATTTGGATTTGACAATTGACAATGTTGCAACCAAAATTTTAAAATCCACCTTCGAATCGAAAAATGGTGCTATCAATAGCACCCCCTCCCCCCCTTAGATTTTTTTCTAGGGATAAAATTGCAAGTCTTTGAAATCATGGCCTTGAAAACCGATACCCTTGAAACCAAAATCTTAAGACCCTCGTTTTCTATCCCACTTCCAACTCTCCTTTGAACATCAAGAAGGGGGGGTGTCCCCGATTCTTTTCCCACTTCCAAAGCTATCACTCATAGTAGTGGATTTTGAAGTGGGGACACAGGTGAATGAACAATGAATTTGGAAGTAGGGATGGGGGGTGCGGGCCCCTGCTCCTTTGTTGAACCCCTTTTGTGCTCCCCCCCATTCTATTTTTCCTGCTTCTTTTAGTACCTCTTCTTCCCCCCCCTTCTATACTTTCCTTTTCCCCTTTTCTCTTTTCCCTTCTTTTTCCCTTTCTTGGTTTTGATAAGACTACCATACTTAGTTGTTTTTTTATGTTCGTAGACTTTCAGACTCGCGAACTCTTGCACTTGTATTATCTTCCATTCACACATGTATAAGTTCGTCCAACACTTAGATTAATTTTGCACCACAGACTTTCGGACTTGCAGACCTAATTGATCAACTTTTCTATTCAATGGGGGCATGGGAGCCCTTGCTTCCCCCTCTTGGTCCGAGTGATATTGAGTTTCCTTTCAAGTTTGATCTCACTGTTTATAGATCCTCAAGCCCTTGTATTTGTGATTCTTCGCTGATAGACTTTGTTAGTCCTGGCCAGAAGCTCCATCGTCATATGGAATATGGTCAGTTTGCTTCGCCCTTTGGGACCGTCGACCCTCCTCGTTCGTGTGATTTCTTGGATGTTGAATTGCCTTCAGATGAGGCTATCCTTGAAGCTATGACTACATATTTTATACTATGGGAAGAATTACACCTTGGTTTGTGTTTTCTTCCCTTTTGGGAGACTTTCCAGGTTGACTATCAAAGAGACTCTTGGTCAGAGCCTAGCAGTGGGCTGTACCTGAACTACTACCACGCATGACCCATAAGGTTGTGCGGTGTCCTGTACCATATTGTACAGTTCAGGTTTGCTGTTTTCAAGTTTTTTATTCAGTAGCACCTCTTATTTGCCGAAGTTTCTATCTATATTGGATTTATTAACTTCAGGATGAGTGTTATTGGCCTTATATGTAGGATCTTGGAGATATTTTTCTTTGAAATTTGTTCATCGTATCGATCTGTTCTGATAGGTATTGACCTAGAAAATGGCATATAGGTTAGATTTTTCCCTACTTGCATTTTTTCATTATCCATTTCCTGGTTCTTTTAGCCTTATGATCTACCCCACTGAATTGCGACACTAACCTTCCTTACTAATAAGTGTGTTGTACTTTATGTGTGTAACACCCATTTTGGATGTTAGGCAATTTGTCACTCATTAAATACATATGCATTAATAACTCTTATTTAACATAATTTCATTGATTTTCATTTCCACAACTCTTTTTACATTTGCTCAATGATAACTGTAAATAACATGATGAAATAAGTAATATGTTAACTCTAAGATTTAAAACTTAAAACAAAATTACAACAAAATACCAATGAAAATACCTCATCCATGGTCTATTGAAGCTCATCAATTGCAATGTAGCTTTACTAGTAGTAGGAAGATGCTTCTAACCATTCTTTTCCCGCTTACCCAGAGTGAAACAACGAAATCCTCCCAGCCAACTAGGAGCCTAGATGACTTCCTAGCTCCAAGAAACCTTTCAGTTTCTTGGCCCTCCGTGCCCGTGACTCCAAGAAAAACAAAGCACAAATTCTCAAAGAAAACCATCATAAGAAATATATCTTCCAAAGATTTCACAACCTCTCCTCATGGTCAAACCTCCCCCCCCCTCTTCCTCACTACTTCTCCCTATTAATCAAGTTTTCATACACCCTTCCCCAAGTCTCCTCAACCACCCTCATTATTATCCATCAACCTCCCTTATCTATGTTTTTGGGAAAAGATTAAAATAAAACTAAAATATAAATGACTTGCATTAAACAACAATAAATAAAATGCAAAGTCTTTCTTCTCATGCTATCTAATAAATGCAATTTGACATTTTTCCCCAAAATGTACATGACAACCCACCATGCTCATTTAATTCATCATACCAACCATCAATCAAAGTCAATAAGGTATTTAATGATTCTAGATATTTTGTATGCAATATAATTTACATAATCAATAAACATTCAATTAAATAGTTAGTAATCTACTTAAATAATTAATAGATTAATTAATTGTACTAGTGTACATGTGTAGGGTATGTGTGCGTAGCTAGCAGACACATATCTCATGCATGTACTAACGATACACAACCATCGCCTCTAGTGCATAGTTCATATATGATCACACCAAGACATGTAGGACAACAGATCAAGTAATGCGTCATTTAATAATCTTAATGAACAAAATTACACCTATTCATCAATAACTCATTATCACACTTAAAATATCAACAGAAAATCAAAAGAGGGCTTTAAAGATGTAGGAACCAAGTGAGTAAACAATAGTGGCATCTCTAATCCCCAATTATTATTCTCAACTAACATCAAAACATCCTTCCTTCCTAACCTACTTCCATCTTCCATCCTATCCTTTCCTCTGTTGGACTAAGCTGGAGCGTCAACTATATTGACTTAACTCCACATAGAACCCGCAAGCGGAAGTGTCATACATCTTGACCAAGCTTCCCCAACAGACAACTATTAGTCACCATCACACGTCTAAGGGAGGGTGACTTCACACAACCCTCCCACGACTCTAGGTTTCAGAGGGTAAACAATGGACAATACCTCCACCCCTCCTTATAGAACTAGGGTCAACACCCTACATCAAGCCCTATTGTGAAACTACTATTCTTAGAGTCATGTCATCAAACAACCACTCTGGGGAAGCCGTGTGTCCTGTCAAAACCACACTTACCACAAATCATAGCAATATTTTGAATCATAAATTAAATAATAATTATAACTTATAGCATATGCTATCTTCTTGTTGTCTATGACTTCCATGTTACCTCATCACTGTAGTCATTTGGATATCACATAGCTCATCAACCTGTAGGTTAGTTCACCAATAACTCATATCCATGCATATGCATCATAATTTCATATAAGAATCCATATTTGTATTGACATTCAATTAAGTCATATATGTTTATTTTTATCATATCTTGCATTTGTTATGCATTCAAAACATAATTTTGAATGAGTATCCATGTACCTCAATTCCACATCTTAATTTTCATGTTTAAACAAATCAAAGAGTTGTCATCATCATGAGCATATAACAATGAAAATAATAGTATGCAACACATAAATAGGTCTATATGTACACTTGCCACATGTCTATATCAAGATTGCTGAGTCCAAATAGTTGTTAAGCAATGAATTACCAAGATGAGAAAAATCAAGTTCTAACTACCTAAGGCCAAAATATGGGGCGTTACAATGTGGTAGAGCCTTCCTTCCATGGGAATCCTAGTAAGAGCCTTGTTTTTCATTTGGTGCCCATGCTGAAGTACTTCATAGGCACGAGAGTCCTTTTAGTCCTGTCATGACTTTGCGATGAAGCCTTATTCCTCTTCCTAGTCATCATTCTTGGCCTTTCACATGGGACTCCCCTAGAGCATGGTTTGTCTTCTTTCAATCTCACTTAAACTATGAAAGAGACATCTAATGAGAGAGTATTTACCCTTTTCATCCTCGTTTAGATTACATACGAAAAGAAGCCCCCCTAAAGTCTTCTTTAAGCTTTTTTTAGACTCCCTAAAATTTAAAAGATTATCGAGCGATCTTGTTTCCCTTCACGCTCACCAAAGTGAAATTTGGAGGCACATATGTCCGATGATAGTTTACCCCTTTTTCTATCCGGATGATTGATTTTATGAAAAAGGTATGCCCTAGGAGCCACGGTTCACTAGGAGAGTGTTGAGGAAAATGTATGAAGAACCTTATTCAAGCATTTTCAGAGATTCTTACCAGGATAAGACAAGATAGTTGGGAATGTTCCCCAGAGTTTATAGCCTTTAATTCAAAACAATATCTTAATCCATAGGTAATATGGACGAGGGACTAAGGATGATTTTATATATTATATGTAACTGTGCAAAAGAAAGAAAGCAAAAATATACATAAGTGTGTACATGATAAGATACAAGAATAAAAGTAAAATCTGAACGATATCATTAGGATACACATGTGAGACTGAAATCTGAAATTTTATTTTTGTATTAATTTCATTATGAGATACAAAGCAAAATTCTCTTTATAAACCCCTGCGAGGGTGGGGACCAAAGTCAAATTTAGAAGTCTTTGATGGACACCATACAAAAAGACTCTGACAACAAAAGAAAACGGAAGCTAAAGATCTGGATTATCTTTCCATAAAACTTGACTCTGCAAAATATTCTTATGAGTCATGAAATCTAATCCATAAACAAACAAGAACACACAGACTGCCAAAGAAAGATCATAACCTTTAGAAACAAGTTGCTGAAAGATATGATTCAGTTTTGAATCTTGTTGCCTTCAATAAGACACTGCCGTCATCAATATGGTTTAGCTTTTTAGTAAACTCAGAATGAATGAAGAAAAGAAGCATCTCACAAGTATAGAGAAAACCTTATATCATAAGTTCTCCTTCTGTTCTCTCCTCCTTTGTCCTTCTTTTGATTGAAATTTTATTCTTTCCTAATAAATTATGGTAGTTCAACTACCTTTCTTTTGTTAAGCTTTATTAGCTTAACTAATTAGTCGAGACAAATAAATAATAATATACAAATAAGGGTCTATTTAAATAATAAATAAATAGGTGGGACCCCTTGTCACAATGATTTTCATTTCTTTAATAATCATCAAAACATGAAATATAATACCCCAAAAATTTAACTTAAATATCTGCCTTGTAACTCCCATCCTCATATTAATAGTCAAATATTTTAATATCAAAATAAAACATGACTATATCCAAAAATGGAATCATATCCATGCTGTCCAAAAAAAATCTGTCTAAATGTGTATTTGCTATCCAAACATTCTGTCATACCAATAAAAACTATCTCCAAAATAAAATAACATTAACAACATTAAAAACCATATTTGCTATGAGAGACAATTTGCCTCTTTTCACTACTGCTCTCCTTTGATTTTTCTGCTGTCTTTCCCTCTGTAGCAACTTTAGGATGATTGGAACCTTGAGGATGGATTTCACTAATGACATGGGAGCAATTATCCTTGAGGTGGAGATGAGAGGACATTGATTTAGAGGAATTTTTGGAAGATCTAGGGAAATTGGCCACTTCTTTCCCTTTATCAATCTCTGGTTCACGCATGGTAGTTTTGAGCCTTTTTTTTGCATGTGAAGACTGGGCTGGTGAAGCAATGCGATCATCTTGGGCATTTGGGTTGAATGCAGGTGGAGGAGGGGACAATGCCAACGATACTGTAGGCCAACCATTATGATGTGTAGCATGATGATGGACAATCTCTTTCCAACCATCATTGGTAGGTGGTTCTGGCTGCATAGAAACATGAAGGGGGACACATATACTTGAGAAATTTTGGTGTGGCTGGAAAGGATGCCTCTCAGGCCTAGGTTTCATAATTCCTTGGCTAACTATATTAAAAAACCCAGCTTGGAAAACTTGATTTAGTTCCTGCAGATCAATGCCAAAATATATAAATCGTGGCCTTCTATGGCCTCTTTGCCAATTATTTTCTCTACCCCTTTTTTCACCTCTTCCATTGCTGCCCCTACTAAAGAAACTCATCTTGAAGCAATATTCCAATAAGAATATGAAAACTTTTAACAATTCATTCACTAATACTCTACCTAAATAAAATCAAGATGTTGACTCCATTCACAACAGAAGCATATGCAATCCATCCATTAGCACAACTTCACCACACCCACTTTAATAATTATATGCAATTGAATAGGAAATGATAGGGTCATTGGGAATAGGAGGGGCTTTATAATGAATGAAAAATGGCAGCATGGACCGAAATAAAAAATGAATACTGTTCAAACAAAACATTTAGCTCTTTTTTTTTTCAAAAATAATATCTCCATAACACAATTTTCAACTAAAGTCATCATCCAATCCTCTTTAATTCTTTTCCTTTAAAAATGAAATTCAAGATAACAAAACAAGCGATGGATTAAATGTTATTGGGAAGGTGGTGGGCGTATAATGAGCAAAAAATGAAACAATGAATATGAATAATAGCTGTTACTGTTCTGTTACAAGAACTAACATTTATTAACTTTGAAATCAACATTGCCAATATCTACAAAATCATTTGAATATCCACTGTTTTCCATGCACATTTATTTCCAAAACTTCCACCAAATTCAGTTTGTGCCATAGAACTCTTTTAAACTTCAACACACAGAATCCATAACACGGTAATAAATATAAACTCAAGGAAAATTTACGGGATATCAAACTTGCGAATCTCTTTTTAAAAAACTATCATAACGTTCTGTAGGAGATTGTTTAAAAAACAATTGAATCGGTCATAATCATAACATAATGTTTCAAAACATCATGAGAGGAAGAGAAACATACAACTATCGCCATTTTGTTATATAACATTTACATCACAACCTCCAATAACAGTTGAAAACAAACTGGGTTTGAAACCCCATGCGAACCCGATGGGCATTGTTTCCATAACATTCCTTTTAAACTCAAAATCAGTCAAATCACCTCATATATAAATAACAAATGAGTCAAGATTTTGTGGGCGATATCAATCTTTCCGACTGTTGGGTCGAATAGTTAAACACAATTTTGAATTTGGATTTTCTTTTATTCACTTTCCTGTGTGTTGGAAGAGGAAGCGAGGCCTGGAGCATGAATATGGGCTTAGGGTTTGAAACGTGGGTTGCAGGCAAAGAAAAATCGACTACTTTCCATCAAAATGACATCAAGAATAAACAGACAAGCCACCCACAACATCAGAGCCATGGTAAAAATAAGACTGCACATCCTCTAGGGTGAGGGTGCTATGCAATAGTCACAAGACCAAACTGTATATTTTCTTTTACGGAGGAAACCTTAAAAAATAATCATACGAAATGAGAGAAACGAACACCTTCACCCACCGTTATTTTCCAACATCCATATCATAGTAATATCAACTTTGCTCTAGGCACATAGAACCATATATTTCAAACAGAGTAAAATTCCAAACAATATTGCTAGTTTGAAACATTTAAATGCCAACAAGAAGAAACCCAAATCAAAATGCGAGCTACACGGCCAAAATGCCCACAACAAATCTATTAAAAACTTTGGAAAACGAACACAATCTGCATGCAAACTATAAGAGCCAACATAATAAGTTTATCTGGAGTAGAGCTAACCATCATGAATGGAGAGATAAGAGCCAACATACCTATGAGAACAATGCCAAAAAGCTTAAGAGAACAACTATTTTTTCGCCAAAGGCCTAGCACAATTGAGGCGCTGCTAACTAGAGTAGCAAAATGAATGCGAGGAGAAAGTGAAAGCGGTAGCTTTGAGGTAGGGTAAGAACGACGTGCAGTAAATGCACATCGCTTCCCCTATTTTCACACTTAATGCCATCAACCACAACCAAAATAGAGTGCTTCCAACTCCCAAAAACCATGTTCCAAACATAGAATATCGCCATCATATATATAATATGCATAAAACATAACATACCATTTCCAAATTCAAATTCGAATCGGCCTCTCATATGAACTTCATAACAATCATATGCCCATTTAACACTTAACACAAAAATAATATGTCCCACATTCCTCGCTAGTGGAGTATTACACTCAACATCATAATCATTTGCCCATGTATGGAAATATACCATGAGTGGCATATGGCTTATATTTGAAACAATATATCAAAATCTAAGTGTAGCAAGAGTGGACTAATATGTTTAATAAAATAAACATTTCCTCCATTTTGAAATCAATTTTCTAGCACCCTTAACATCCATTAATTGCACACGGAAATAGGTTAGGATTTCCACTCTTATTCTCAAGCTGTGAATCTTTCTCGTAAGATAATTATGAGTGCAATAAGAGTAGCGCTCTCTATCATTATTTTTATCAAGGGGTCCCACCTATCTAATATTATTTAATATATATTTATAAGTAATAATGCATTGCAACCCATTTGCAGGTAGGGATTTTATGTATCGTTTTTGGGCGTCAATAAATTGGCGACTCCATAGGGAAATTTGTTCTTAACAGATTTAGAACTCAAAATGCTTTGCTCCGCGGACCAGTAGAAGTAGGTGAGTGAAACTGCTCAGAAAATAGTTATGCAACATGGGGAAAATGATGGTTTAAGGGAAAAGATAAGATGAGATTTCGGGGAATAACTTATGGAAAGTAAGATGTATGAGGGGAATTGGTCATGTATGCATAACAATCAATAAGGTTCATAACTATTAACACTTTTTGAAATTTCAAGGAGAATGCTTCTTATATGCTCTTAAATCTCAGGATGGAGGCAAGAAAATGATAGTAGGAACAAGGAAGAAAAAAAAACCAAGTACACTACAACAATATTCAAAGCAAAAAACTATTCCATCAGTGTCTCAAAAGGAAGATATTGTAACAACTATGTCTATCTTGTTTTCATTGATCAACAATACTTACATAATGACATCATGATGGAGAAACTGATCCAAAATTTATTTCTAATGACCATGCAAAACAAATAACAAAAAATAAAACTCAATAAACCAAAGTGACAGAAAAAATGTAAGACAAAAATATATATAACAGTCATATTTACATAGAATTGAGTCGGTGATCAGGCTGGTTCCACATAATGTTTCAAGTGGGAACCATTGGTATTGTAAGAAAACAATCACTCATTCATGTCTTTAAGAATATATGAATTTGTGCCAAGGATAAGAACAATTTTGAAAGGACCTAACCATAAATTTTGGAATTTAGAATGTCTCCCTCTCTCAGCATGGGTCGAGTCCCATAGATACTTTGTCATCAATCTTAAATTCAACAGCCTTTGCTCGTTTGTTAAAATACTTATTCACCATTTGCTGCCTCCTTTTCAGTTTTTCGATGGAAAAATTCCTTTGTTCTTCCAGGGCTAGCAATGTATTTATCCTTTGGGAAACATTAAAAGAATTTGATTCTTCACTCTGTAACTTCAACCATAAGGAAAAAATCTCTAGTTTGATAGGAAGAATACCCTCTTGGATGTATACGAGCTGAAAGTGAGTAAAGCATGTACTTGCCTTGGTGGTAGTACATTTTGCCCAAAGAGAATACGTTAGAAGTGTGTGCCACAACGAGATTTGTCTTCTATGATTCTCTTTATAATCATGATCAAGTTTTTATTAGTAGATTCTACTTGTCCGTTTCCCTGAGGGTAATAAGGTAATAAGCAGATGAAGTGAAATGATTGACACCTAATTTAGCTAGAAATTTGGTCAATTTTGCAGAAATAAAGGTTGGACCATTGTCTGTAATGATTTCTAATGGAAGGTCAAATTTGGAAAAAATATTAGACTGTAAAAAATAAATTACTTGTTCATCTTGCCCATGTCTAAGAGGGACAACATCAATCCACTTGTTAAAGTAATCAGTGGCTATCAAAATAAAGATATGCTCTGTAGAGGATGAAAGATTGATTGGACCAATAAAATCTAGACCCCACTTAGAAAAAGGGAAATAACAAACAATATTACCAACTTAACGAGAATTTTGCCGAGTTTTCATTTTTTCAAGGGTCACATTTTTTACTTTGTTTTTAAAAATGGTGCTACTGGTAGCACCCCCCTCCCTTTTTAGGTGGTATTTTGATATTTTAAATTTTCTAATCCATAATATTTCCACAATATTTTTTTAATGCTTATTTTTCATCTATTTTCAAATTTTCAATTTTTTTTTTCAACCATGTTTTAAGTCATTTTTCCATATTTCTTTCAATCTTAAAAATATTTTTTACCATTTACTTTTTTGAAATTAAGATTTTTCATGTAATTGTGTCTCCTTAATTAATTTATAGTTCTATACTGTTAAAATATAGTGGAAAACATCATTTTTAACAAATTGTTTACCTTTACTTCAATACATAAAAAATAATTGTAATTAAATAACACTATTTTTGAATAT
>JASDQU010109063.1:122387-134196 GCA_032191745.1 Picea mariana | reverse complement strand
ACCATTTTGTATCCAATTTTGGGTTTCTTTTTTTTTGCATAGGGATCTATTGTCAAAACCACGGTTTCAATTAGGTTGAAACGAGCCATAATTTTAATGTTTAGAAAAAACTTTTTACTTTAGTTATCGTCACTTTTTTATTTAGGTGTTAATTTTAAGTTTTTTCTAAGCTATTGTATGAGTTTTGAAGGTCATTCTTGAAAAATGTTGTAATTTTGACCCCGTTTGAAAAAATGCTGCTAACGGTAGCACCACCTTTTGATTTGGGGTTGATTTTCATGTTTTTTATGCAAAAATATGAGTTTTTTGGGCTAGAGTTCTCGTTTTGAGGTCTCAGTTCTGGTTAAGTTGGTAATATTGTTAAATCTGGAAGGACAGGCTGTAAAAGCATGGAAGAAAGACGTTATTTACCAACAAATTTTTGGCATTTATCACAAGACCTTGCAAATTTATAAGAATCATGAAAGATCAAAGGCCAGTAATAACCATTTCTTATGATCTTAAAAGAAATAGCTTTAGTAGAAAAATGGCCACCAATATGGATGACAGATGTTGATGATCCATGTGCTTCTTCATCATTTACACATAGTAGCAACAAACCATCATCAAGTCTTCTAAACAAGGAGTCTCCTAAAATGATATACTTAGAAGCTTCAAGGCAGAGTCTCCTTCTCTGATGAGGATCCAGCTCATCTGGGAACCTTTGATACTGCAAATAATACACCAGATTTTTATATCAAGGATGCTAAGATATAGAGAGATTTTGATTTTCAATATAAAATAATGCTGAAAGAGGGTTATCTTGATCGTCAAGTTCTTCACTTGGTTCAGGATGTTGGGCTAAGTGAAGGGCTAAGTATCATCCCTTGATTGTCTTTGAAGTCATAATTGTCAAATAATGCTCTTGAATTTTGGCAAGCCAATGTGCAAGTTTTCCTGAAAGGTAAGTTTGTTAAAGTAGAAACTTGACAGCAAGCAAAGTGACTTTTACCTGCATATGTTTTCCCAAAATAAAATGATAAAATTTTTCTATAGCTTTAACAAGAGAAAAAAAATGTTTCTCAATATAATAACATTTGACTTCATCGTCTGATAGACTTTGACTCATGTAAGCTACATGTTTTTAATTGTTTTGGCCATCACATTGTAAGAGGATAGCAAAAATTGCTTCCTCGGTGGCATTGGTATATACGATAGAATCTTTTTCAAAATTCGGTTTCACCAAAATCGACGCAAAATTGATTGCCTTATTAATCCTAAGAAAAGAATTCTCGACATCATCGGTCCAAGAAAAAGAACAATCTTGCTTTAAAATATTATGGATTGGTTTAACCATGACAACAAAATCAGGAACAAATCTACGAACACAATTAATAATTCCCATGAAAGCTTGAGCTTCTTTCTTGGAAGTGGGGGAGATTTAGAATGACAGTAATCCTCCCAGGATCTACACTTATCCCAAAATAAAAAACAATGTGACTGAGAAGCTTACCCTTGGTGACACCAAAAATAAATTTGGAAGGATTTAAGGAAACACCAAATTTTTTGCAGCACATGAGAAATTTTCTAAGATGATCAAAATGATCCAACTGGTTTTTGGAGTAAACAGTGAAATAATCAAGATAAACTTGGATAATCTTATCGATTAGATTGTCAAAATCTATCTACATAGCTCGTTGAAAGGTGGCACCTGAATTAGATAAACCAAATGACATATGCTCATAAGCAAATGTGCCCCAGCGTGTGGTAAATGTGGTTTTATATCTATCAATCCTTTTTACCTTGATTTGATTATATCCAAAAAAACCGTCAAGTAAGGACATCATTTGAGACCCTTAGACCTGTTGTAAAATCAAATCCATATTAGGAAGCGAAAAATGGTCTTTGAAACTTTCCCTGTTTAATGCACGGAAATCAACAAATAATCTGATCTGACCAATAGTTTTTCGAACAGGGACCAGATTTGAAACCCATTCAGAATAGTTAACTAGAAAGATTATATGAGCCTTCAACAATTTTTCCAATTCTTTCCTAATGGTGGCTTCAAGAGCAAGATTAATAGGTCTTTGCCTTTGCCTAACTGGTTTTTCCCCTTCCGTGATAGGAATGGCTTACTGTATGAAAGTATAATCAAAACCATGAAGATCCTTGTATGACCAGGGAAAAACATCTTGAAATTCACGGAGTAACTCTGTGAATTTCGTTTTCTCTTCATCGGAACATTGGGAACCTATTTTAATAATCTTTGCAGATTCAAATGTCCCAATATTTAATAAAATGGTATCACCAAAACTTTCCTTTTTGACTTCTCTTCCTTATGTGTTTCTTTGTTGCTTACATCACTTGACGAAAATGAACTTTCGAGAGGAGTCAAGCCTTTAAGAAATTTTTCATCCTCAGTAGAGATACTTTGTTTGGGATTAAAAGGTTCATTTTGTATGAAGTGCAAATGCCTTCATCACTCAGGAAAACTTGCCATGATTCTACGTTGTCAGGGAGGTGAGGACGGTATAGAGATTAAAATGTACAATCAAGTCTTTGAGGTAAAAGCTGCTAAGTAGGGGAAGCTCCAAAAACAACTAATCTATCAGCTATTGAATTAAGTTCCCTTTTAATATGAGTGATGTTAAATGATAACATGTTTGAAATCAACATCCAAACAAATTGGGTATAATGCTTAAGTAACTTATTGTTTGGTACATAAATATTCCATACAAGGTTCACAAAAATTTTAGAAGCACCAAAGACTGTAAGGTAGCCACAACCAAGGTTATATGCATTTTCAATGCCCAACAGTAAGGCCTCAAACTCAAAAACATTGTTTGTATAAGCAAATTCCAACCTATAAGAGAAATTGTGTATTTTGCCTATAGGAGAATAAAGAATCATGCCGGCTCCATTACCTTCGTTTGAACATGAGCCATCGAAATGCATGTGCCACATGTCATCATCAAAATCAATTGGTTCAAGTATAGTTTCACCTTCATCAACAAAGATAGAGTACACCCCTAAATAAGGTGAAATTCTTCCTTGCCTAAGAACTCTAATGTTATTTCCGTTTCGAGTGACGAACAAATGTGTATCATCAAGTGAAAGGTATCCACCAATTAAAGATTTCCAGTCCCTTCCTAAAATAATTGAGTAGTTACTCACTGACATGTCAATTACTTGGATATTGAGAGTTGTGCTTATCTCGGGATGCACGCACAAAACTAAGGTTACATCCTTGATTTCACCTATAGTTGATCGTTGAAAATTATTATAAGAGAGCATGCTTCTAGAATTTTTGTTGGTACAAGATAAGCCAAGATCTTCCATGATAATTTTAGACATCACACTTGGACCAGATCCGCCATCAATTAGGCAACAATGAGCTATTTTATCCATGATTTTTACTGAGATATAGAAAGGTTTTTTTTTTACATGGTTCCTAAAATTATTTACACCTATCCTATTTACAGTTGAATCTTCTTTGTTTGACTCTTCAAATAGATTGGCTTTAGTGGAAACCTTACATTCCATAAAGTCCTTAAGATGCTTATGTTGTTATGGGATGACAACCATGTCCAAAAGGGTAACATCAACTTTGATATTATCCAATTGGTTAAGGATATTGTACTTAGAATATGGAAGAGGAGAAGGTAGTCCTTGATTACTTGAAGTTCTGATAGTTTGTGTATTAGCACTTTGAGAATATGATCTTGGGGCAGAAGATGTGCGATGAAGATCAAATTTTCTCTTAACAGTGCAAGATTTATTCCTGGTATTTACTACCATAACATCCTCTGGTTCAACCCAATCTAAAACAATGATTGCGGTATCAGGCCTTTTGCCAAAGACCTTATCTCTAGCATTTATTTTAACTTTGTAGGTATTCTCATCATGATTCTATTCACAAAATTTACACCAAGTGCGAGACATTATGGCCTTTGGATAAAAATTTCTTTCATTGGTATTTCTAAAAGGCACTAGGGAAGAAGAAGAAACCTCGAGGGAAGAGTAAGAGGAAATTCCTTTTCGTTCATAGGATATCATCCTATTATTCATATCTTGCATGAGCTGTAGAATGGAAGACATGTCTATCTGCTTGACCAAGTCTCCTATAGGAAGACTCATTCTTTCAAGTTTCTCTTCATATTCCAGGGAAGTCTGAATGGAGGAATTGAGATTTTCAATATCCTTTTCTTCAATTCTATGATGATAAGGAGAAGGTAAAGCGTTATAATACTGCATGAAGACAACTTGATTTTGAGGATGGATTAGTTTAGGGATTTGATTATATAGTTTGGTGAAACAAAGGTTAAAAGACTTAATGGTTTCACCATCCTTATAGGAAATATTGTTGTATTCCCTTAACTGATCAGTTGGACTCTTGGATTGTCCATAAGTGGATTTGAACCAATAGACCAGTTCTTCCCAAGTGGAAAGGATTTTGGATGGGAGATCAAAAAAACCTGCTGCAACTTTCCCTTCAAGAGAATTGACAAATAAACACATGCAAGTGTTGTTATCATTATCCCCTATGTTATGACAAGCATTAGAAAATGCTACCAGGTGTTCCTTTGTGGTAGCGGTACCATTTCCTGAGAACCTAGGTAAATGATCTTTGCATTTCAATAATGGTTGGATGGATGGTGCAAGATTCAAAGGAGAAGACAGATGCCATGGGGTGGTTGTAGCATCTTCTTCAAATTGAAAAAGTCCATATTTTTTGATGACCTTAGAAGGATTGGTAGTATATTGAATAGGGATTTGATGACTATAGATACCACCAATAACAGATGAAGCAGAGGATTGTGAGGAGGTGGAACCTTTGGTTTCACTACCACTACCCGAAGACATCATATTGAAGGTGAAAGGTATGGGTGATGAAGATGCAATAGAAGAATCAGATAGAGTTCTCTTAAGAGCACTTTGTTGTGTTGATAAGACAATTTTGCTTCTTTTCTATTTCATAAATTGGGGTAACTTCAGGAGAAAATCCTCTTCTTCTTCGAGAGATACGAGAATTAAAGGACATGAAATAAAAGATTAAACATGTAAGAGGAAAAGTTATTGTTTATTTCTGGGATTTCTTTGCTTGGCTTCCCAATGTCTGCGAATATTTATGTCCCTTTCAATTACTTCCCTAGAGCGTTCAAGTTCAACATGAGTACTAGCAGTTTCTAAAATAGTGTTGAATAAAGTCAATGTAATGCTGGTCTGGTCATCAAGACCGTTTCCAATATTAGGTTGTCTCGCAACATGTACTGTCTTGGAAAAAATTAGTCAAAGAGTAATTAGAAAAAATAGAAAAATAAAATACAATTGTGATACAATCAACCAGAGAGATATGGAAATATATCCCCAGTATGGTCTCCAAATAAATGTTGAGGAAAAGGTATGAAGAACCTTACTCAATAAGTTTCAGATCTTGCCAGGCTAAGACAAGATAATTGAGAATGTTACCTGAAGTTTATAGCCTTTAATTGAAAACAATCTCTTAATCCAAAGGTAATATGTATGAGGGAGTAAGGATGATTTTATATATTATATGTAACTGTGCAAAAGAAAGAAAACAAAAATATACATAAGTGTGTATAGGATAAGAGACAAGAATAAAACCAAATTCTGAACAGTATCATTAAGATATGCATGTGAGACTGAAATCATAAATCTGATTTTTATATTAATTTCATTATGAAATACAAAGAAAAATTCTCTTTACAAACCCTTGTGAGGGTGGGGATGAAAGTCAGATTTAGAAGTCTCTGGTGGACACCATACAAAAATACTCTGACAACAAAAGAAAACTGAAGCTAAAGATCTGGATCAACTTTCCATAAAATTGCTGTCACTTGCCTCTGCAAAATATTCTTTATCAGTCATGAAAACTAATCCGTAAACAAACAAGAACACACAGGCTACCAAAAAAAGATCATAACCTTTAGAAACAAGTCACTGTAAGATATGATTCAGTTTTGAATCTTGCTTCCTTCAATAAGACCATGCTGTCATCAATATGGTTTAGCTTTCTAGCAAACTCATAATTAATGAAGAAAATAAGTATCTCACAAGTACAGAGAAAACCTTAGATCAAAAGTTCTCCTTTTGTTCTCTCCTCCTTTGTCTCTGTTGGCCCTCAACCAAGTTTTGAGAGAACATTGGTCGTGTTTGACCATTTTTTTGACTTCGACAGGCTGGTCAAAGATGGAGCACCCAAGCGAACTAGAGATCGCTGGATCTCGCGTGTTTTGTGAGATTTTTGGGCTTTTAGGGTTTATGTAACCGGTATGGGATGTCGACCCCTGGGTTCACCCATGTTTAGGCCTTTTTGTAATGTATAAATAAGTATCTAAGTGATGGTAAGAAGGGGGGTGTTAGATATGTGCAAAATATGTTGTAAGAAGTAGATCTGGTTGGCTTCGTGCAAGTATCTGTAAAGTCCTAGCTAAGTGCAAGTGATTGTAAGCAGCTTTGTGAAGAAATATTGTGTAAGACTCGGTGCCTTGAATTGATTTTGAGGAAGGTGGATCTAGTGCGTTGTGCACAGATCACTTGTCCAATGCGAAGTTAGCTCTATGGATCCGTGCCTGTAAGAAGATTGAAGGAGACTAATAAAGAAGAAGAAGAGTTGGTGGATGTAGCCCCACACTGGGGTGAACCACGTATATCTTGTGTTGATGTGATTTGTGCGATGTTGTTGATGTTGTTTATCTGTTAGTGTATTGATCTTTATGTATGTTAGATAGATGTATGGATGCTTAGTGCTCTATTGATGATAAATGAATGCTAATTTGATCCAATAACTATGTGCTAAGTGATGAAAAGTACTTGATCTTGGTTTCTACTATAATGTTCTGTATCTAGGGTTTAATCTGCGATGTGAATGGATTTATGAACTAATGCATGGTATTGGATAAATGCTCTGTTAAGTTTGGTAATCACAAATCTGTGTCCCAGCTAGGTTGTAGACACCTGAGTCCTACAACCCCCCCTGCCTCTACCTCGGGTGAGACTTCATCTGCTTCGCAGGTGTTGCCGAAAGGGCCGGTAGTTAGGATTTTGTTGGTGCGCTGTTGAAGCATTGGACCGTGGGTCTGACCTTGTGCCAACAAATGGTTCCGTTGCCGGGACCTGAAACTGTGATGTCTAGGAACTGAAGAAAATAGAAAGTTTTGTGCGTAGATTTGTTGCTGCAGTGCATAGTATTCTACTTAACTTGTGAAGCTCTGTGCTAAGAAAGGAACTGGATTTGAAGAAAAGAGGTAAGATCTTAAAGCTTTGTGTTCTAATAAAGGTATGATAAGTGGCAATTTTTTCTTCGAAAGTATGAGTCTAGGTATGTTTGATAGATTTTGTCATAGTTTGAAAACTAGGGCACAACTAGAATAAAGAGTCGATCTGAATAGATTTGATAGAGATAGCGAAATATATGTTATTCCTATGCATAGAAAGAATTTTTGGAATAACAAGTGGATGCAAGAGCCTAGAAAGAATTGTTGCAGATTGCAGGTCCATCACTATGATCCTAGTGCACAGTACAGGAAGGGTTGGGGATCATTTAAAAGAAAGAGAGGATTGACATTGTGTTCTAATTGAAGAAGACCAGGACATCTTGCTAAGGAATGCTTTGGTACAGGTCCTATTTGTCTCTGTTGTAAATATATTGGTCACAGAGTTGAGGATTTCCCTAGAATGATTGCCAAAGTTGAAAATATGAACATGAGACAAGAAAACTATGAAGGAGGTCAAAGGACTGAGGATATGTTAGAAAACCAGAAAGAATCAAAGACTATGTTATTAAAGCTGAAAGAAACACTGAATGATCACAAAGAAATCAATTTACCAGAGATCTTCAAAGAGAAGCAACACATAAAAACAAGAATAGGAGACTTTGACATAGACTATGTCTTGGATGAGGAAACATAGGTGAATATTATGCCAGAAATCACTTGGGAAATTTTGGGAAAGCCTACTATAGTACCTTCATTAGGAAGGATAGGTTTGTTTAAAGGAAAGATGATAACCCTATGTGGAAGAGTTACTAATGTACCTATGATTTCCCATGGAACATTGACCGAAGAAGAATTTGAAGTCATTAAGTTTATTGAGAACAACTCTCCTTTTTCACTTTTGTTAGGAAAGACCTAGATTGAGAAAGATCAGATCCGAAGGAAAGTAGAGGAAGAAGCCATAGAACAAAAAAAACAAGAATTATGGGACTTCATGGCTAGGAAAGTAGAACGACTAATAGAAGAAAAAGAGAATAAGTTGAAGCAACATAGGGTAAGAGAACTAGATATCGAAGCTGGAAGAACACAATAAAGTTTAAAGAACCTATCCATACAGGGAATAAGTGCATTCACCCCGGAAATAGTAAGATAAAAGGTATTACCCTTGAAACCTTCGGAAGACCCTCAACAATGCGAAGTTACTATGCTAAGGGAAGAAAATAATAATAATGGAAAGAGAAATCCAGAGACTCAAATCACAAGAAAGAAGGACATAAAGCTCAGTAGGAAGAAAGAAAAATTAGAAAAACTACAGGAAGTCCCAGAAAAGACTTCGCAGAAGACAGGCTTGCAGAACTTGAACCTCGCCAGAATAGAAGAATCGTGTAGAATCAGACTTTGCCACGACGAAGCTATATGACCGTTGGAGGCATCCCGACCGTTAGAAAAACACTCCAGAACGAATAGAAACACAGTTATTACAGGAAGGATCACCATTGGACTGTTGAGACTGTGCCATAACAGATGGATTTGTATTGATTAAGGCATTTCAACCCGTTGAAGGAATCCGGTACGACGTTGCTTATTTAATCCGTCGAATGCCGCACCGGGACCACTTTTTGAAAACTAAGATATTTGAGATAACAAAGAATTATTAACATACTGCACTATGCTATCTAGACCTCACCATCCATTTGATTACCTGGTCTATCTATTTGCCTACCCGATCCCCATGATTACAAGTGTGAATGTTGGGTGAGCATAGCATGCTAGAGAATTCTGTAGAGGATATCTTGATTGACCTCATGGATGAGAAATTCATGTATTTAGGAATACATGCATCATCGACGGGTGGATTGCAAGCATCCCCCTCGATTGGATGACGATCTAGCCGAACTGCGATTGAGAAAAGAAGCAAGCACTGTGACGATTTGGCTAGCACAAAGAAGATCCCGTGGGTCTTGCCTGACTACACCCCGCCATTGATTGGTGCAGTTAGCTGTGACAGTGTCCCTCATGACTTTGAGTACACACTCATCACTTTGTACCTCCCAAAGGGGATACACGCAGTTGGACCCCAGTTGGGACTAATCCTAACTCTTAAGATCAATGACTTCAACCTCGGAGATTGAAAGAACTATGTGATGCTCACACCACATAGGTACTTGATGAAGATGACTAGGAAGAAGCCCAAGATAGTTCCCCAACCATGGATTAAGGAGCTCTCATGCTCCATGATATTGAATGTAATGAAGATCCTCCACTTCGGTTGACATCAGGAGGTTAACGCTTGCGTTAAACTCCTCTTGTCGTGCTACCACAACGGTTATATTTGGTTAGAAAGGCGCATCACTGTGGATCCGAAACTGATCCACCTGATCACTGGAATAAACATCTAGGGACCGAAACCTCACCAGTTCTACCCAGGTAAGATGTCAGATTGCTCCTTGGCACAACAAACAAAGGAAGCCTACGACGATGTAGAGAAGGGAAAGTGAGGCTACAAGGTAGCCTCCATCCAGGATGGCGCAGTGCACCTAGCTTGTTAGCTAATCACTAGAAATTTTGTTTGAAAGAATCATCCGACACAAGTCACAGGGTTCGTAGTCGACCTCGCAGGGAAGTGTTTCGAAGGAATGCATATGAATTGGGTGAGTTACCTCATCAATGAGTTGGAGAAGGACCGCCGTGAAGTGCAGGACCAAGGATACAGATTCCACTTCAGTTGGTTATTGGTGCTCATTTCATTTGTTACTTGGCAGATGCCGGAAGGAACGAAATTTCTTGAAGTTGAGCCATCAAAACCATTGGCTGCGAGGTTCACTACCTTGTGGTATACGAACTATATGGCGAAGCAGTCACAGTCGATTGCTGTCTTCCATACTTATTACCTAAAGTTGAAGCATGCCATTGAATCCTTCCCCTGAATGACACCAAATACACTCCATCGATACATGCCACTAGCAAAGTTTCACGCAGACTTACACTTCATCTACATCACCGCGCGTGGGGATGAAAGTAAGGAGGAGCTGTAGTATTACTATAATTTGATTGAGGAGGATGTGGAAGAGATCACTAAGGAATGGCCAACATAATTTCTTGTACCAGTGGATGATGCAAAACTCTCTGACCCTGATATCATTGAAATCCCATTAGTCACCCAGGTCAAACATGATGGATAGAGCAGCGCAAAGAAAAAGAAGACAAAGGACGAATTCCAAGAAATATAAAATGATGAGAAGGAAAACACATTGGAGTAAACTGCACCTAACTCACCTGCAAGAGGAGGAGGAGATGAAGTGAACCAAGAGGAAAGAGGGGAAGAAGGAGAAAATCATGACAAAGGCAAAGGTACACCATCGAAGGATCCCCTCACCACAACAGAAGCATCGCAGAAGAGGAAGGTTTCCCCAGAGAAACCTTCGGCAAGGAATAAGGCTCACACCAACAAGCCTTAGTCGAAGAATGTGCTCATAGTGGATGATATTGATCTCATCATCACAACTGTAGAAGATGTTTCAAAAGACATCTTGCAGAAACATGGGGCAAAGCAGGAGCCGATGTATGACAGAATAGAGAAAGAGCTCAGAGACATCCAACAAGATATCCATTCGAGCCGCACAATGCCTACTGCACCATCCTCAACAGAAAATGTAGAATTGGGGGATGAGCCCACCTAGTTGTGAAGGTTAATAGATGCGATAGAGTTTTGACTTTGTCGAGCCCAAGAGGAAAAGGAGCAGGCCACAGAGGCCTTAAAGAAAGAAAAGGAGGAGGTCCTAGAAAAAATTCGAGTTGTACAGAAGGAGAAAAGTGAAATTCAGACGAAGTTTGAGCAGAACAATGCAAAGATACAGGAAGAAAAATACCAATTGCTCGTAGAGAAGATTGTGGTCAAAGAGGCAGTAACTAGAGCACTTTGCTCTGTGCTGACCTTGGTATAAGAGGAACCAGAGTCAATAGAGATGAAAGTGGGGAAGCTTGCTGAGGCCATTCAACAACTTCATGCAAGAGTAGTAGAGTTAGAACTTCAAGTAGTGCCGAGCACTCTGCAAGAAGTGCATGATCAAAGGGAAGAAGCTGCCAGGAGTGCAATAGATTGAATGAGGGCATTGGCCTTAGAATGAAAACAATTGAGTGATCGAAGTGCGTAGATCTATGAGCACCTTGCAGAATATCCAGAGCTGAGGAGATTGGAAGCACAACTCTAGGAGGCGAAGCAACAGGCTTCCACTGTACAAGCACATATGAAACTGCTAACTGCAGTTGAGAAGATGAAGAGGTCACAGGAGCAACATGTAGTCCAGCAATAGGTTACTGTCATCCAGAGCAAGGTTATGGAAGCGACACAGAGACTCCAGCCGGTGCAGGACGAAGACTGCATGCTTTTCAAAGAGATCGAGGGACAAGGCTCACATCTGGAACATATGGTCGTGACAGTGGAACAACACCTGGAAGGGCCTTTCATTGAGCAAGTACTTCAGGAGTTCACCGAGTAGGAGGATCTGGCGAAGCAACAAGTCGAGGCAACTCGAGCTAAGATCGAGGCCTTTGAAGTAGAGTTGCCCAGATCAGAGTGACTTGAGACAAGTCAC